>JAQGAX010001500.1:0-10965 GCA_034698105.1 Plectus exinocaudatus | reverse complement strand
GTAGCGAACATTAGTTGTAAAAAATGCAAATTATATCACAGCTGTCACGCTGAGCAGCAATAGGTACTGTATCTATAGCCTACATCCGGCGCTATACCGCATCTCTCTAAATGCCATTCATTCATGAAATGGCCTTCGTTGCATCTTATGGACTGAAGTGGTTCTATGGAGACCGTGCACGATGTCAGCACTCTGTGGCATGTTGCCTATAAACATGTCGATTGTAAACTCATAAAACTGATAAACTGCACCTGAGGTCGCTTCATATTCTGAATATTCGCGTGGTTCTGTGCTATTTCTAATGCGTAGCTTGAGATATTTGCTTCTATCTCTGTAAAACTTGAATGGTTAGTTGTGCCCATACCTGTAACGGGTGTCCGAGGCCAGGGGGGTCTGGACCTTCTCGGGGGGGGGGGGTACGGTACCTTCGTGTCGGGATTTCGGCACTAATTTAAAAAATAGCCAAAAAATTTTCCGCCACTACGTGGTGAAACTGTTTTCTGGACTTTCTCGGGGGAGGGAGGAGGGGGTCAGGCCAGGGGGGTCCGACCCCCCTAGACCCCCTGGTTACAGGTATGACTCGGTTCACCGACCAAATTTGGCAATCGATAGCCGGACCGACCCATTTTCTGTGGACAGAGTTCTGGACCTGTGCATCCATTAATATTAAGTCTCGACGGGACCGGACCATGGACCGTGGACCGTCAGCTCTTAGACCGGACCGAAAAGTCTGGGACCGACCTATCTTTAGATTTTTATATTATCAATAACGAACAATATGCAACCCCAGCCCAGCCGAAATCAATCGTGCCCATGCCAACCAATTCCTAAAATTACTATACCGTATTTTAAGAAATATTGGCAATGTGCCACTCTTATTTCAACCTTCGTCCAAGGGGCCTTGGACACTTGCCAAAAACTAAAAACATAAGGGGGCCAAGATGTTTTGGCGTGACCCTAGTGTCACTGTTTCTGTGTGTGCACTTTTATTGCGTGTGCCACTATTTCTTAAAATACGATAAATCGACTTTAATTGTCTCAAAAATGCATTTAACAATATTTCAGGCTCACCATCAAAATACGCTCAGTTCGTATTTCGAAAAAATTCTACGCTTGCAAACGTTTCAGCGCCGCCGTTATTTCGGCACAGCGACTAGCCGATCGTGTTTGGAATGCTTATTACGGAGATACTGCGGATGAGAGACGATCTTATCTGTGCAAGGAACCTGCCAACCAAATAATCCCTTTATCACTGAAAGCACTCATTGGTTTATTTGCACTTTTATTCATTTGGACGGGGGTTTCTTTTCTGTTATTTCTGGTTGAAGTTTTGCGGAAGGTTTGCGGAAAAACTAAGGCATAGTGAAGTGCAAAAAGCCTTTTGTTTGTCCACAGTAGTCACACCCAGACAGATCCACAAAAAATGAATGAAAATGAAAATAACTTTACAATTGACAGACGCCACGGGAATTGTATGAAGTTCGATGCTAGCTTGCTACCGGAATTTTTTCGAAAAAAATGATTCACAATCAGCTAATTATCGGTTGAAATGGAATTTGGTTGGATTGATTCCCATTTAAGTGACGTCTTTAAAAGTTCATCATTTGAGCATTAAAGGTACGACAGTCTGCGGTTCGGCCAATCGACCATCGTCGGACTTTACAAACCAACTACTAATTGCTCTGTGCTACTTTTGCGCGACAAACAATCGAATAAATTCCTCGATGCGTCACCTTGGTCGATGAAACGGTCTCCGAAAATCTATCTGACAGTCTTTGATCCATTTCCTTGGATTTTATATTGCGTCGACGTTGGTGTCATCTGTAATGTTTTCATCTGGCGCCGTGCTAGACAGCGGTAGACCGACGGCGATAGGTCATTTTTCAATATTTCTTCAGTTAGTACGATAAGTTCTCGTTATTTAATACCATCCATTCAAAATTTCAGCATAGAAAAGAATTACGGCGTTCTTTTTACTCACATTGCACGCTTTTGATATTGCGAATATCCTTGAAAATGTTTTAGAAATATTTATATAGGTTTTATCAATATTAAACAGCGTGATAATAAATAAAAGTGGGATATTTTTACTAATTAAGAAATATAGTGTATATCAGTGTTACTTATGACATCCAATTTCTGGCTCTGACGCTGTCGTCAGGTCAGAAAATAAAAATTCTGACATATCAAAATGTTCTGACATCAAAACGAACACTGGTGCACACCTATCTTTTCAGTTACCAGACTACCATGCTGTATTCTGTGAAATTTATTCTCTTAACTTTCGTGTTGCTGTTGGAAGGTACTGTAGACAGCTCATCCATACGTCGCCGCCGACAATATCAATATACGTCTTACCCTTATTACTCGTCCTACTCGGCCTACCAATACCAGCCGCAGTATTACTCCAATCCGATCTACGGATATCAGTACCCTGCTTATCAGTACGCAGCGAAACAGTATCAACCGGCCGTAGCTCAGACATATTATCAATATGCAACGTATCAACCTGCTCATCAGCCTGCGTATTATCAGCCGTCGTCCTACTATTATCCATCGTATCAGTATCCAGCAGCGGGAGGTATCGATTGGGCAACGTTGTTGAACACAAGGATTGCAGGGCGTCCCATATTCTCTTGGTCATGTGGAGAATGCTCTTAAATGAATGAATTATAGCTTAACTTCCTTTTTATTTATTTTATTCTCTCACTATATTTGTTTTTTGCGCAACAAGTGTATGGTTGTGCAAAAATAAAAAACTGTCTTGAGATTCACGCACTCTGTTCAGTTGCATTTTCCGTGAAGCATTCCACAGTGACATATTTTCATGTTCTTTTTTGTTTCACTGCATTTGAATCTGTTATTTTTCAAGTCCCATTCTGACATTCATTTCAAGTTAAATGAACGTAAACTGTCGTTGTAAGTATTATTTCACATGTTTTTATTTCCAAAATAAACGGATTTCAACAGCAATCATCGTTACAATCACCACTCGGAAAGTAAACATGGCACAAAACATTACAGTTTGCTCAATTTCGCGTTCGTAGTTTTGCAATATTCTTCTTGAAAGCTCGTACTATCAATAGCGAACGAAAAACTAATTACACATGAAAACAAGAGCGGACAAATTAGGATCAAGACGCACTGGGGTCTGCTTCACTATAGGGCAGCCGATGCTCAGTTGGCTGAGTCTCATTTCTCGTCCATATCTGATCTCATATCTGAGGCTTGATACGCAGCCAACTGAGCACTGATCTCAGCGGCTGCCCTTTAATAAAATAACAGTCTCCTTTCCATCTCAGGGACATTCCTGTGTCTCATCTGAATGCTCTTACAGTATAGATGCGTCGGTCCAGTACCATCGGTCCAGCTTCGCCTCAGGTGCAATAAGTGGTTCGTAGGTTGCTAGGTAACAACCTGTTACCATGGCAACCGTTGCTACGCAATAGCGGTAACTAAGCATAGTTGCCAGGTAACATTGTTACGAAGCACGTTTGTCATGGTTACCGCTATTGCCTATCAACGGTTGCCATGGTAACAGTTTGTTACCTAGCAACCTACGAACCACTTATTGCATCTGAGGCGAAGCTGGACCGATGGTACTGCACCGTTATCATTATCGTACAGTACAGTACGCCGTCTATTCACAATTAGTCAGCAATGGTAACGGCGGCAGTGAACATTAAAACAATGAGCGACAAAATGCATCGGGTTGGGTGAAAATTGTTTCACATTTCTCACATTTTCATTTAAATCAGTGTCGGGCACGTCGTTGTAATCCGTGCATCATTTCTGCGTTCATGCACCAAACCGGTCTCGATGACCATCGTCTCATTTTGCACCAGCACAAATCTGGAATTATATTCGATAAACATGGAGCCTTTTCCGGATCGTAAACAATGGGAAAGGCAGTCAAGATGCCAAAATTCTGATACATACTAATATTATCAATAATTTACCATTTTTGCAGATTCGATCGGCGTCTCCCATTGGATGTAGGAGGGGTGGCATTGTAACTCTTGGAGGAATTCTCACCGGACAGAGGCCACATGCGCAAGTCAAATGCTCAGCGCTAAGACGAGGACATTTTACACCGTCGCAAGCTGCAATAATTTCACGTGATGGCAACACTAATGCATAGTAGTGAAAATGCTTCAATTGTCCATAAATGAACGTTTTGTTTCAAAACGTTCCTCAGGAAACGAAACCAGTCTGCGTTAGCAACCGATAGCCATTATATTATGAAGGTGGTTGCCTCCATTTTCTTTTAACAAAGCAAAGCAAAGAAATCAGTAAAGAAAATAACAATGGCGAATAAATCAAAGAAATCTAGTTTCGCTGTACCTTATATCAGGATCTACAGTAATATCCAGAACCAAGATAATCACACAAATCTGTGTTAAGAGCGACAATCAAAAAATAGCGGTGCTCTCAGCTGCGCATAGACTTACATTTTCAATAACAATTTGGGACTTGTAATACTACGAGGAAATGTGGTTCACATTCCGATTACCTGAAAGTCAGGGTCTATCGAAAAAACCAAAGCGTTTTCTCAATTCAGCGTTCCTGAAACTCCCGCCTGCAAATTTGTAAAATGAATACGCGTTTTTGGCTTCTTAGTAAAAATTCCGCAAAGAAATATTCTTGAAAATTGAGTTAAACAAACGAAAAAAGAATAAAGGAATTATATCCAGCATACATTAAATTCTCTTCCTGCTACTTTTCACGCTTGCAGGCCGCGTGGTTAAGCCAACTACATCTGCGTAACGGAACGAACGATCGGACATACGTAGGCTACGGTTGTAAATGGTCGCATTAGGCGACCCGCATATATAGCAGGCAGCCGAAAGTGTAGTATGCACTCACATGCGCACGTGGTCGGGAATTTCGCTGCTGAAGTAAACGTTGATAAGAATAGCATCTAAACAATCAATTTTTTATTTTTATAAACTGCGCGTGCCACATTTGTGTTCGCCTTGTCAAAAATGAATAGGGGTCAAATGTGGGAAGATGACTTTGCGACTCTATGCAGAAGGACGTGACCGAGGGACCTTTGGAGGATTTTTTATCTGGCTTGCAAATCTCTGACTTGACTACAGAGAATGCGTGAACCATAGAAGTTGAAACTTAGAGGAACAAAAATTCTTCAAGACACCACCTTTCCATAAAATTTCAGATGTATCAGATGAATCACATGGTTAAATGTGGCATCGAATCGAAATGTTTCATTGAACACCCTGTATTTCAGAAGGTCTCGACGGTAGACAACCATACAATCAATCACCGCATTGCCAGTAAATAAAATAACTCACCAAAAGCGCAACAACCACAAGAGACATTTATCCCAGCTAAGTGTTAAGCGAAGCGCGTCGAAAAATAGTCGTCGTCTCGTTGAGCGTCAAGTGAGCCGTGTCGAGTTCAGAATATGAGATAGGGAAAGTTTGAGCATTAGTCTAACAGCGTTGAGTGATGGCAAGGATGCCCAGAGCAGGAACCGTGTTTTGCTGGTTCGGCTGGTTTTCTTCGTTGTGCATCGATGAGCCGATGGACAACGTCGGCGTCGGAGCGGTCGCGTCACTTCACTATCACGTGTGTCTAATCGTTCTCATCTTATTTTTGCGTTATTGCATGTTTGTTGGGTCAACAACCTGTAGTTTTGCGCGAAGGGAAGCAATGTCAGAACAAGTGCAAATAATTCGCAAGACATTGAACTCGCCTGTCAATTTTGATCGGTGCAAAAGATCGGGTAGTAAATTGCTACCGCCGAATCAAGTTTAGAAATATAGGATGTTGGTGTTTGCACCAGTAATCGGAAACCCAGACCTGAAGAAAAAACTATCTAAGGAATGGTGATACGTTTTGTCTCGGTAAGAGATAAAAAATTTGGCACGAATTTCCACTGAAAGGAGATGGAGATTTTAGACAGCCGATGGTTGTATTCGCACCTGGTTCATACTAAGGACCATTTTTAGCCATTCTTAGCACTAAAACGGCATCGGGCCTAAAATAACTATTAACGAGTCGGTGTCCATTTATTTTGACGTAACACAATCGCATGCGAGATGGAAAGTACGTAGTATCGTTGCGAGGGCGTAAATAATACGAGAAATCGCTGCCGCAGGGAAGGGCGAAGCGACTACGCGAATTGCGATCGATGATCGATGCGTGACTAACGGCGAACTCAGACTATTATTGACGAATATCAATCACTAGACGAAAGTTGTGTCCGAAAATTCCATCACGATACTTTGCCCATGTTTGTCTAGGCGCGATGATGCAGCTCGTGGAATGTACCGGAAAACTGGCTGATTCGAGAGCGACCACCAAGTCGTCAGGGCAAGTATACTCTAAATCCATTACCGGGCCCCTTAATGCTGTCCTTTTCCATCACCTTATCCATCATCATCCGGCTCTGCATCCCGATATTTTCCATTTAAAAGTTTCTATTAGAAACGGGTTGTAAAGTGAGAATTCCATCTTAAGACCCCGATCTCGGAAAATTCTACCCATTGAGCTCAATTTAATGAGTATTATTTTATTGAAACACGCGAGATCACAATGAATCGCGGGGTCACTTTAGCTTCCCAAAGTGATCACAAATAATGTTTTAGAATTTTGATCTCGAGATTTATGAAACAGCAGAGTGTCGGCGAAGAAATTACTTCTAGTCTTTTACAAGGTAACAGGGCAAGTAAGAGAATGTACTCCCTCTGCAATTTGTAGTATTATTAGAACCTCACCCATACGCAGCTGTGTTTAAAGATGGAGAGATAAGGGATGAAACTGAGCGAACCAGTCGTTTGCGATGAACCAAAACCGAAAGTGCTACGTAAACCGGTTCGTTCGGCAGGTCTCCCGGCTGAAAAATGAAAATATTCAGTCCAGTTTCTGAGCTGCACAGTGGTATTGACAGACATTCACACATTTCTGTGGTTTGGGATTCTTAACTGTGCTATTGCTGCAGGGTCCTCTCTTTAATTGCTGAAATTTTCAAACCTGAAGTATAATGTCAACAACAAGGCTTATATGTTTGGTAAGCGTTGAAACAGCTACTTCGCAATTCACATGCACGCATTTTTATCCCCCCAGGCCAGATTTTGAAATTGTCATATACAGCGTCGTCGACAAAGAGTGGTTGATTTGATCGTACCGGACATTCTTGAACTAGCTATCCTGCAAAAGTGTTAATGAGTTGGTGTAACGACAACCTGTTGTTTGGCTATAGCGTTTATTGCTGTTTGTATGTACAGGATACTTGAGCGCTTTTTTGAATATGTTTTGATAACTTTGAAATCTGATTAAGTCAATTGATTTATATTTGCTTATCAATTTGCCTTAAAAGATATGTAATCTTCAATGTATCATGGCGTCAATTGTCCTGCATTTCAGATTCTTCTGTTTTTTACACCTACACTATGCGGTGGAACGAAGTTTCCTACTTCTTGCGGCTGTGAGGATACCGTAAGTAGCTAAATACAGTATTGGCTGAAGCCGCTTTCTAATCGGCGCGCCGATCGTGACGGTTGATACGCATTGATTCAGGCTACGTCGCTGCAAGACGCCTACTTACCTATGCTCCTACCTGGGCACCTTCTGGCGACTGGAGGGTCGGGCGATTCCATAGCAAAAACCCAATTTTATCCCATGTAAACCTCAAAAACTTCGCAACCCCTCAATTTTTTATCAAAAGCCGTAGACCCTCTCCGCCCAGATCTGTCTTTGTGTCAATCAGAAATTGCCCAAATATCTGAATTTCCACTTATCAAATGACATCGGCGTGCAATGGTTTCAGTCTGTTCTGTACAGCCATTTTGACCGCTATTCTGTCCACAATAAAAGAGTTTCAGCCTGCGTAGGTGTTCGCTGCCCATCGCCAAACAACGACATCCGTATTTCCTGCTCCTGCGGCCTCTGTCCGATGACAAAACCGCCGCCGTTTACACTGCCGCCATTGGCAAGACCACTTGGTGATGCTGACGCCGTCTGTCATCAAGGTGATGCGACGAGCTCATACATAGTCATACCTGTAACGGGTGTCCGGGGCCAGGGGGGGTCTGGACCTTCTCTCGGGGGGGGGGGGTACCTTCGTGTCGGGATTTCGGCGCGAATTCAAAATATCGCCAAAACTTTTCTCGCCACATAGTGGCGAAACTGTTTCCTGGACTTTCTCGGAGAGGGGGGGGGTCAGGTCCGGGGGGCCGACCCCCCCTCGAACCCCCTGGTTACAGGCATGTATGTAGTTACTGTAATTACTCTTCTGGCGGTCCTTTACCTCGAAAAAGCGCTCCACATGGTTTGCTGAAACCTGTGCCTCAGCGTCTACCGTACATAAGCCCGGCAAACTAGGAAAAAAGGGCTCATGGCCAATTTTATTTTGAAAAATGAGAAGAATTCAATCAAAAATCCGTAAATTGACGTGGGCCTCAAGCCTACGCAAATGAGACGCAACCAGCTGTGCTCAGTTCTCAGCGACTGACGTTTAATGAAAAATGAAATGAAGGTTAATGAAAATGAAATCCGTTTTTTGGTGCAGTAATAACCCAACGACTATGTCATGGCGTGTTTCAAGTTTGTGCTGTGAATTTAGGTTGAACTTGCCAGGAGTGAAAACGACTACCGGTCGCTCTCTGCTTTTGTAATCACATTTAATAATCCAAAGTATTGTCCAACTTTTAGAACTATGCTGGTGCAAGATGCGACGGTGGTTTTCTCGACCAATTTGGTGCGTTCCGGCCGATTTTGTCACTGCCCATCAAATTCGAATGAGTCGCAGCTGAGACAATGTGAATATGTCGTGCTATGGTTAAAGAGCATACCTGTAACCAGGGGGTCACCCCCTCCCCCTGCCAGGGGTCCGATCCCCCTGGACCCCCCCCCCCCCCAGAAGGTCTAGAAAACATTTTCGCCACTTAGTGGCGAAAAAATTATTGGCGATTTTTTGAATTCGGGCCGAAATCCCGACACGAAGGTACCCCCCCCCCCGAGAGAAGGTCCAGACCCCCCCTGGTCTCGGACACCCGTTACAGGTATGTGAAAGAGCAGTTGTATTTCAGTCCGGCCCCTATGCAAGAGAATGCACGAGAAATCAGAAACTGTCTCTTATAATCGTGGACTACAGTGTGTCGTAGCAAAGCACGAAAAATCAATGCAGTGTCATTTATATTCAGGCTTGATTGTAATTACAAAGTTTCTTATTGAAAATTGTACTGAAACAACAGGAAGTGTTTTCTTGCTGTCCATTTGGCTCATGAATGTGATAAAATGCTTCTTCATAAAAGACGCTCTCTTCTTGCACCGTAATAACAGTTTCATGGGCAAGTTCGCTAAAAATTCATTAGCTAAAAAGAAGTCAAGTTTTTTCACTTTATTTGCAACTGTTTAGAAGTCAATTGACGTACACGACGAGAGCAAGAGAAAATCGAATTTCTTCTGTCCGACAAGAAACTAAGACAACACGAAAGTGACCGGCTCGAGAAAAGCCATTTCAGAAGAATTTCTTTGCAGTAACCAATCCAAGAAAGAAATTATTATTAAATTAGTAATACATACAGCTGAACATTGAGACACATGAAAATAAGCTGCCAACTTCAAACCTGTTGAAATATTCACAACACCGAAAAGAAAAATCACGAGAAATATTCTTGTACTCAATATCACAATGTGAAACTAACAATGATGACAGTGAGCGGGAAAAAATTATTTGCTACACGTCAATGGAACAACGGACAAAATTGCGGCGCAAAAATCGAAATCTCTGCACTGTCCTTTACATACCTTAATGAGGCGGGTGAATACCGTATGTCTAAGCGTGAGCGAAAAAATTGATATTTTCAGGGTAGCATAAGAACAAAGTGCACCAATATGAACGAATGATTTGGAATGGTTTAGTTTGTTGAACAGTAGCGTTAGCGTTAGTTTCTTGCTTTAGCGTGAATACCGTAATATAATCGTTCTTTAGTATCCAACAACCTGATCATCATTTTTGAGGTGCTCGGGCTTATGCACACGTTATATTCATCCGCCTCTTTTCAGTGTGGAGGACTGTACACTTTTGTGATTACCGTATCTCGAGCGCAAAATGAACAATACTGGTCCCAGTGCCACGGTGGAACCATTTCTCTGTCAATAAAATTCAGAATATTATATAATTTTGGCAAATTTTGTGATTATCAGAAACTTTTCGGTAAATCTCAAATGCTTTTGTATGATACATCGCACAACATTCCTATTATCGTGAGCCAAGTGGAGTGACTATTTGGCAAAACGTTTTTGCATGGAATGACCTAAAAATAAAGCCAACCTTGACGCAAACTCAGACAGAAAATGAACAACAGGAATGGATTGCCACTGCCATAAAATATAACAGCAATCAATACTTGCAATCTGGCTAGTCGGAACTCATCAACATCCTTATTTTATTGCTTCAGGTTTATTATTGTCACACCGGGATTTTCGAATATAAGATCCCCTTTCTTATTCGGAAAATAAAACCAATTATAATAACGGGGATCTTGCAGTTGGAAAACCCGGTTTGAACGATGACAGGAGATTTGACTCTTTCTATACTTACTGGAATAAGGAAAATGTCTGTCTAATACGAACAAATGAAACTTAGTTATGAGCCAACAAAAGATATAAATAAATTGATGCGACATATCGAGTTTCATATATTATTAGAAATATCTGTGACTTTCTCAACTTTATAGCTTTATCATCTTCTTCTCTGCTTCATATCCTTGCCATAGAATGCTTCAAAAATTCCAAAACTCTGCTTCCGAAAACGCTTCCAAATTCAAAAGCCGAATTTTCCCGCCATTACGGTCTCTCAAGCGAGCTGTAGTCCCGAGAGGAAAAATCATTCGGCGCCAAAGCCGACGTCTCAGTCGCAGGCGTACTCCCGCCACTTAGTCCACTATCATTTGCCGTTAAAAGCAACGGATTAACCATTCCAACCATTCCATTGTC
>JAQGAX010001499.1:0-10967 GCA_034698105.1 Plectus exinocaudatus | reverse complement strand
TATATAATTCTCTATTCAATGCAAAATATGACGCATTCGAGTGGCATCGATAACAAGTTGTTACATCCGGCGGGCGGAGGAATGTCACATTCTCGGTCGCTGTTTATCGATAAGGTATTCTGTCATGGACAATCCGTAGATTAATGAAGCAGAACGGTACTCTTTTGATGCATCATATATGTCAATTGCGTCTGGTGGGCGAGAAATACTCCCTCCACCTCTTCATTTGCACTCTATTCAGTGTCAGAACGTCCTCCGCTAATCAAATTGTCCGTCACTGCATCTATGTCGTACTTATATCGCACTCCTCTAAAGACGTACTGGGGAATACCAAAATGATGCTTAAAATAGGATGAACAAGTTTCTCGATGGAATTAGATCATCTACGAATGGCCTGAGGTATTCTAGTCAAGAGACTAATTTCGTCAGTCTCCTACTTTTTGTGCGTTTGCTAGCGCAACGAAAATTCAGCCGCCACTGCATTTTTGTTAATCGCTCGAATAAAATCCGGTTTTATAGCACAACGCCTAAAAGTTTCACAACTCGATGAGAGACAGTTTATGTTTCGTCACCTTTTAGAATTCGATATGTTTCAGTAATGTCTCAAAGATTGTGCACGTAAAATCAACGAACTGAGTCGAATAAAATTGCAATATATGGTTTACTTTGTATAAAATATGGCAGAAATTGGTTTATGTTCAAGAAAGAAGGCAAACAAAACTCGTCACACCTTATTTACTCGCCCCATGCAGATCACCAAGGGAACGTGGTCACTTATTGTACGATGCTACAGCACATGGTCAAAATGACCACGTTTACACTGGGTTCTTCCGAAACCCATCCCAGGACGCTTATTAGGTTTCGGTATTTCGCTCTTCGCACATGGTATGCGAATAACCGCCCCCTCTACGTTTTGTGTGCGAAGGAGGGGCGCTTATTTGGAAAATCCGATAGGTAGACGGATTTTGTACCGAACACTTTCGTGAAGAAATCGCGCTCCCTTGGGAAATATCAAAGGGTCCCGTTTCTCTATGCCTGTCAATTTTTGGGAAAGGCACACCTACCCATTTCTCCCTAGCCCCGATCTGTTGCAACAGCCTCTGAGCATATCAGATGCAAAGTTGGATACAAAACACAAAACGATTCACTTTTTTATTATAGACTCGACAGTGGCAAAAAGAATCTGCATTATCATATACCATATATGTACATACTAAGAAGCCATGCTTGCAAGCATAAAAAGGGTTTCGGGTCGCGTCAGTTACATATAATAAGAACGATCAAATTACAATTTTGAACGTTTATTCATGTCTTAATGCATCAGCTTCAGTCGCACACTTTCTCAATTGACGAGCAAACGACCCTTGACACGCAAGGCTCGGTAGCACTTGGCTGCGTGCAAACGACAAGCGCAAAAATGTGACAAGCGATGTAAGCGAATGGCCTGGTCAGCCTGCGACGATCTAAACAATTGGCCATTATCTGCGAATACCTCATAATGGACACGTCACTATCCGTCGAACGAGGCCGTGAGTGATAGGCGCCCACCGTCAGAGGTGGCTCTGACCCGTAAACTCTCCCATTGAGGACCCACCCCGGACCAGCGACTCGGTTAACATTTCATGCACTTGTTCTTATGCAAACATCGCTCCTACTTATCGCTCCTTGTTTGCATGTTAGAATAGAGACGCCCATACAAACGTACTGCGCAACAAAATTAAATGTGTGATGTTCTCATGTGTCCCGACTCACTAGTTGAGCTGAGACTAAAATCTGCGTTAGGATTTTAGCACAAACTGTGCCGTTTGTGTCCAATTTTCGGTTAAAATAATAGCGGTCGTCATCGTAAAATGAAACGTATACATAAAGAAGCTCTTGTACTATCACTGGTTGATCTTAGTGAAGATATGAACCATACTTTAGTTCTTGTTCATTTACAAAGTGCGAAAATCCTGAATGGCCCCCAAATTCAACAGATCCAGGTTTGTCTTTGCTTATCATAATGGTATGGGCTAATTATGAAGCATCTTTACAATACTGTATGTGTAAATAAGTGAATTTTTGATCCAGATTATTAGCGCAATAAATGGAGTTTATTTGGAAGATACGTACGTAGTTTTTGGACAAAAAAGCGGAGGGATTGGAGAGATCTTTCTTTTTCATAAATTGACTTTTATATCAAAAAGATGAGTATACCGACCAACGATATCATTACTCTGTACTCCAATAAACGTCGATAAACGAAACTCTTGGTCAAATCTGATCAAATTTAAGCAACACTGTGAAAGAAGAATGCAATAATCGATCAAAAATTCACAAATCAAGCAAATTCGATGTTATTTGACGTTATGAAAATCGATGTTATTTTCAGGCTAACAAAACCTGTCTCCAGATAAACACAAAATTGATTGAAATGCTGATGCATGGTGGTCCAGACGCATTTGAAGTCTTTCTCAATGCGCTAAACCGAACGAATCAGGGTCATCTCAAGACGATCGTCCGAAATAACTTGTTGCAGTTGTTTGAAGATGAAGGTAGAAGACGCAGTCCTTGGCGTTGGTATGGTAATTCTTTATAATAACAGCACGGCGGGGGAAGGAGGTAGGCGCTCTCGGTATTTCCGTTCATCCGTATCCGACCTGCTTGCGAATGTTAAAATGTTGAGTTTTATCGCATGGTGGCGTACCAAATGTTTTTTGCCTGTTTTCGCTTTTATTTCATTTATTTCAACGGTAAGAGACAGTGTTAAATTGGAACTGTACTTAGTCTGATATTGCGGTTGTTTCTAAAATGACGGCAGTCAGTTTGTAATCGTACACCGAGTGGCGGCTGCAGAATCTGGAGGCTCTGGGCAAATTTTTCTAAATGGGCTTCTTTATCTGAAAGATACGATTTGCACCCAGTGTTGTTTCGGTAACTTTACCGACTTTTTTACCGACTTTACGGACTATTTATTGATTTTACTGACCTTACTTTACCGACTTTTTACGGACTTCACTTTACTTTTACTTTACTTTTACGGACTTAACCGACTATTTTTACGGACTTAAAAGGTCGGTAAAGTAGGTAAAAGTAGGTAAACTAATGTTGTATGCTCCAAAATTTAAGTTTAATTTCTATAGGGGTTCTTGCAAAAATAACACTGAAGGGTTCAATCCCAACATTTTCGCCTTCGATCGCTCCATTTTTTTTTCAAAATTCGACATTTTTTTAAAAATTCGTTTTTTCATTCTACGATGCGAATACTCTAACTTTACTTTACTGACTTTACTGACTTTACCGACTTTACCGACTTAACTTTACTTTACCGACCAAAAGAAAACTTTTTACGGACTTTTACTTTACGGACTTAACTTTTGAGCGATTTTACCGACTTTACTTTACGGACTTTTAACCGACTTTACCGAAACAACACTGTTTGCACCTCGTTTTACAATGTTGTTGATATGGTTTCCAAAAAACAATTTAAATCCAATAACTGTACAGACTTACTCATTTTTGAGGTAATCAAAATGGACTGTCCGAGTAATGATCCCCCCGTGGGGTCGTTCATAAATTACGTCACACTTTGTGTGAGGGAGGGTGTCCGAGAAGGCCTGCGAGGGACGCGTGACGTTATGATGTCATAGCTATGCTTAACCATAAGAAGGGTGTGTAGTCGGGGTCGGCCGTAGCGTGAAGTATGCGTGACGGAAGAGTGTCGAAAAAGACGAAAAGCAGCGTGACGCAATTAATGAACTACTATTGAGCTACCATTCTTTTATTTGTATCATATTTATGTGTTCTATATTTGCTTGTTTCAGCAAAAAGAATTTATTGCGCACATCTTTGATTGTCATTGCACTCACCTGCTGTCTCTTTCATTCTAATAGCTTCAATCAGCTGATAACCACGATATCCGATTATCGGCTATCCGGAACAGCCACTTACACCATAAAAGACTATTACAGAACCGCGCTTTTGCAACACAACCCTTTTTTTCTGAACTTCACTTTTGACATGGAGACGATGTGGGTCAATTTAACTTTGACAAAAAACGAAATACAAACTGACAACTACTTTGACTTGATTCGTACTGCTCTTGAATCCAACCAAATGCTATATATTGAAGGTAAAACAGCGACTGGAAAAACGTTGCTTTTGCGAAAAATCGCTTACGACTGGGCAAAAGGAAGATTGCCTGAGTTTGATCTCGTTCTTCTGGCGGAATTTAGGCATTTAAGCGAAAAATACGAAAGCATTACGAACGTAGCTCTTGCGGGAATAAAAAAAATGCTGCCCGAGTGCAATATATTGTCCGAGTTACATTTTAGGAAAAAAGTACTTTTGTTAGTTGACGGTTATGACGAAGCCTTAACAAATCAATGTTCCGAGTTGGATATTTACTTGAGCGAGACTGGACCAAAACCATTTCTACCCTTCAGTTACATAATTGCGTCGAGACCTGGGAAAATTGAAGGTCCTCAAGAGAGTCGCTACGCTTTAATCAATATTCAGGGCTTTGTGGCTGACAAGCAAAAATTAGCATACATAAGCGCTCATTTTGCAAATCACCCCAACAAAAATGAGCAGATAAAAATTGTTTCAAGGAAACTAGAGATCAATAACAATCTAAATAAAATTGCTACTACTCCTCTTTATCTTGCATTTATTTGCCTCGTTCACGAACAGATTGTCGATGGTACCATTTTCGAATTGTATACCTATGTAATATGGTGGCTGCTGGAAAGATACCGAAAAGATCGGCCAAATTCAGATGAGGATGACGTTCCGATCATGTTTGGATATACGGAATATTCAAATAAAAAAAGGTAATCGCAAGTTTCAACTTCGAAGCGCATCTGTTCTCTTTAATTGCTAATGTACAAACTTTGTTGGCAATGAAAGCTATTTTTTCGGAAAAAAATTATAGTGCCCATTACAAAGATAGAATATTCCCATGAATCTCATTTTTGAAGTTGCATTTTTTCGAAGAACAAAATTGATAAGACTATGCAGTTGTAACACGGCATTAATTTTTCATGGCAAAAGAGCGCTGTGTCGAAATAAAATTTATTACGTATTACGTAAAATAAAATTACGTAACGCTTTGGGAGGGGGGTCGCGGACCCTCTGTTACGCGAGCGTTACGCAGGGGGGGGGGTGTCGAGCGCTACGTTACGTAACGCTTGGATCCTATAGAATTACCTCGGCGAGATAGCTTATTGACTGATTTGGACCTGTGGAGCGGTTGATCACTGGTCAACACACTCGCTCGCCGATTGCGGATTGACATGCGTTACGTAACAGGGGGGAGGGGGGTGTCAAAAAAGTGCGAAAAATCGTGTTACGTAATTTGTGTACAGCCCCTTAGTATCAGCTGATTACAAACTTGAATATGCAAAACTAACAATACCGCAGTCTAACAGATCTTGGTTGTAGAAATATGGCGGACTAGCCAACAGACAGTCAAACAGGCCAGCTGGTTAGCAGCAGTGCTGCAATCAATAAATCATATCCTATCTCTTTCATTGACTAAAAATGAGGTTTAGTTAGTGAAAAGGATAGCATTAACAGTTTATTGCTAATGAAACTGTGGTCAGCTGTATTATCGGGTTTTCTAGATAATACGCCCTCCCGAAAATACGCCCATGAGTGTGATTATTTACGTCAATAAGACCACTGGGATTACTGCATTTTCGAATTTTTTCCCGAAAATGCGACTTCCGCCAAACTACAGGGTGTCCCACGATTAACTTAGAAAATCATTTGCTTATATCTTTGCTCAAATGCAACCAATTTAAGTGCGGTTTCTTTCTACTTAAAGAGAACACTTTGAAGTTTTATTTGCAATCAACCAGGTGAAAATCGTACTAATATTCGTGATTTTACAGCTAACTGTAGAAACTAATCGCCTTTACCAGAGAAATCGGCGTTTGCCTGAATTTCGCAATTCTCTCGATTTTGAAGAAAGTGATCGAATTTCTAATAATCAGCACAAAAATGTAAATCAGAAACGTTATCCCTTTCAAAATTTGGTGTAAATTACAAATCGAGCCTGTTTCTCTGATAAAAGCAATCAGTTTTTACAATTGGCTGCAAATCACGAATATTCATCCGATTTTCACCGGGTTGATTGCAAACAAAACTTCAAAACGTTCTCTTTAAGTAGAAAGAAACCGCACTTAAATTGGTTGCATTTGAGCAAAGATATAAGCAAATGATTTTCTAAGTTAATCGTGGGACACCTTGTACAATATGATATATCACGAGTAAGTTACAATTACTGTGTAGGAAGATAAAACAGTGAAAAAATACTTTTCGTAAATCTGCCCGGCGCTTATTTTCGGGAAAACCCGCAATGCCTGTGCCACGTGTGGATAAAAAATTGACAAAACCTTAGCTGTTCGTGCGCCATGACGAAGTAATGTAGACATTTATTTTTAGAAAGCAAGTAATTGAAAACCACTTTCTCGAATTTCCCTTGCTTAGAAAGCTTGGTAAAATGGCTTTTGAATTGCATGATATCAATAACTTTACCGAAGCGCACATCGAAAATTACGAAATTGCAGAAGGAGCCTTTAAGGTTGGGCTTGTAGTAAGAGAAGACATAAAACAAGCGGCATGGACGGTTACAAAATATGAGTTTCCTCATAGAACTGTGCAGGAGTTTTTGGCAGGTGGCATCTTCTACTTCTGGCCGGAATTATTGGTGAAACACCCACTGTTACATGCAAAAATTTTTGACAAAAATCTCTACCAGAAACCAATAATTTACAAGGATGATAGCGAATACCAAATGCTTCAATTGGAGAGGTTTGCATGGAGCGCTGAGCTAACAAATTCAGCAGTGAATCCGCATTTATCATTAATCAAAAATAATCTTCTTGAATTTTTTAAAAAATATAAAACGCTATCTTTTGATGTTTCACTTATTGATTCTGATCATGCTAATCAATCAAAATTGAATACATTGTTGCAGAAATGCTCCCAAGTTAAAGATTTGTTCCTTTATACTTCTGAAGATGAAATAGAGCTCAGTGGGCCAATCAATTTAACAGACTTCAAAGAATTGAAATATATTGGATTTTACTCACTTCATTTCTCAAATTCACTTTCGCTACAACATGATAACGCAAATTCGAGATCTCCGTCTCTTATTTTCAATGCAAGCAGTTCAGTTAAAAAAATTACTTTCCTACACTGTAAATTTCGATCAGCTAACTACTTTCTTGGGATGATGAAAAACTTGAATTACAGACAAAACGAAGATAATATGCTGATACAATTTTTTTACTCAACCATAGTCATGGCCGAACTTAACGTGGGCATCAAAGAAGTTGGGTTCATAATGAACGTGCAATCGCTCGAAGAATACAACCGTAAAATTATGAATTATGCAAAAAGATTTGAAAGAGAGGCAATCCTTTATTTAGTTTTTTCGCACCTATGTAAGGCTAGCACATTAGTTTTGGTAAGCTCCGATTTGAATTTTCAAAGTCCGTTAATATTTCCGCTGCTGGAAGAGGTATACGTGCTTGAACTTCAAAAATTTAACTTCTCTGAACACGAAACGTACGCACTTTTATTACATGGGCTGCCAATGCTAGGTTCGTTGCGTTTTAAAGATTGCAGTTTTACACTTCCAGTTTGGCAGTCGATTGTTGACGAGATCAGGCGCTCAAAAGTGTCTATATTAACATTACATATGGTTATTCTGAACGAAGAAGATAAAGATTATTTCATTCGGTTCCATAAATTACTGGAGAGCTGCCACACTAACTTTCTGTTCATTAGCTACAACTTTGCATCGTTCACATATAAGAAATTGAATATGACTACCGTATTAGCATCTTTAGCAAAAAATATGGTAAAGCTCAAAAAGCTAGTTTTACTCAAAAACGATGACAGGTTAGAAGTATCAGAAAGCGATGTTCGGAAAGCTGGGAAACTCAGGAAAAAAAATTTTGAATTTGTCATTGCGCCCATGTATGAAAAGGGACGAGGTACCATCCAATCCGATAAAGAAACCTTTAAATGGTATAAAGAAGCAGCAGAGCAAGGTGATGCACACGCTCAAACAAAGCTAGGTTCAATGTATATGATGGGAGAGAGTGTTCCTCAATCCGATGAAGATGCTTTTAAATGGTATCAAAAAGCTGCAGAACAAGGAGATGCATATGCCCAATATAACCTTGGAACCATGTACGAACAAGGACAAGGCATTCCTCAATCCAATGACGGAGCCTTTAAGTGGTATAAAGAAGCTGCAGAACAAGGTGATGCTAGTGCCCAATTTAATCTTGGACGCATGTATGAAAAAGGGAAAGGCGTTCCTCAATCTGATGAAACAGCTTTTAAGTGGTATCAAAAAGCCGCAAATCAAAGACATGTAGACGATGCTCAAAACAACCTTGGTTTTATGTATGCGAAAGGGAAAGGCGTTCCACAATCGGATGAAGATGCTTTTAAATGGTTTCAAAAAGCTGCAGAGCAGGGTGATGCTAGTGCCCAATTTAATCTTGGCATCATGTTTGTGAAAGGGCAAGGCGTTCCACAATCTTACAAAGAAGCTTTTAAACTGTTCCAAAAGGCCGCAAACCAAGGGGTTGCAAGCGCTCAAAATTACCTTGGAGTCCTTTATAAAAAAGGGAAAGGCGTTCCCCAATCTGATGAAGAAGCCGTTAAGTGGTTTGAAAAAGCAGCAAATCAAGGGAATGTACACGCTCAAAATACCCTTGGTTCTACGTATGTGAAAGGGGAAGGCGTTCCACAATCTGATGAAAAAGCTTTTAAATGGTACAAAGAAGCTGCAGAACAAGGATATGGTTTAGCCCAATTTAACGTGGGAGCCATGTATGGGAAAGGGCAAGGTATTCCACAATCTGATGAAGAAGCTTTTAAATGGTACAAAAAAGCCGCAAACCTAGGAATGGCAAAAGCCCAACTTAATCTTAGTGGAATGTATGCGAAAGGGATAGGCGTTCCTCAATCTCAAGAAGAAGCTCTTAAGTGGCTTCAAAAAGCTGCAGAGCAGAGGTATGTGGACGACGCTCCAAATGACCTTGGTTATATGGATTGGGTTGATGCATAAGTTCGTAGAGTTTTCACATTGATCAAATAAACTTTAATATTTTTTCATTTATTGCGTGATGAAATGTGTGATACACCGTTTGAAAGAGGACTGTCTCGCAATTGTTTTGATAAATCGCTCTCACCTCTGGAACAATTTGTTGTGTTTTATATCAGATCAAATGGATGACCAAAACTCCATATTCGCTGTTGCATGTTTTACGAGTTCAACTGTGGCTCAACGGCATCCGCTATAGCAAGGCTAGCAAATGGGGTTGATCAGAAAGACTCCTTTCTCTGGAACGAAACTTGGTAAACCAGCTACGACACGTGAAATCGTTAATGGCTTCCTCGCCGTATGCATTACGAATATGCCTTGCTATAGCGGATGCCGTTGACTATGTCAAACGAATGTGAAACTATGTGAAACGGGAAGACTATGTCAGCTTCTACCGCTGGTTTTGTGCCAAATAAAAGAAACAGCCGGACGTTTTAATTTCCGGCCAAACTTCTTTGAAGGCATTGATGGAGGCTTCCTCGAAGTCCGTCATGATTGTGGCGGGGTCCAGATTCGCATATCAGCGCAGCGCATCGAAGAAGCGGACATACGTCTCGGTTTGCCGATTGGGTATCAGAAGGAACAAGCACGGCAAAGTGTACACACCAAGAGCGCCCTTGTCGATAAATTTTCTGTTTCTTCGACCCACCCGCATTGACATTCAGAAGGAACCCCTTAATCGTCGGTTATAAAAAATGACATACCCGTAACCGGCAGCGACATCCTTAACCAGCAAAGGATGTCGCTGCTTTATCATCAAAACACTCTTTATAAAACAGAGAGTCAAAATGATCACCTTTACTTCGGTCATGGGTATATTTGTACTGTATCGCTTTTGCGTCAGTAATCGCGCTCCATAGTCAGGAGGCAAACCAAAGCGTCCCGTTTCACACGCCTGCCACATTTTTATTTAAACACCCGCCTATCCCATGACCCCAACCCCGCTGATCGGATCTGCGCCGGCCTCTGAACAAGTCAGATGCAACTTTGGTTACCAAGTAAGAGTGCAAAACGATTCACTTTTTTATTACAGACTCGACAGTGGCAAAGGATCTGCTTTACCATATACTAAGACGCTATGCTTGCAAGCATGAAACAGGTTCAGTTCGCGTCCTTTACACATAAAAAGAACGATCAGATTACCACTTTGATAAGCATGGAAGAACGTTTGTTGAAGTCTTATCGCTTCAATTTCAGTCGCACATTTACTCAATTTATGAGCAAACGACCCTTGAATTACAAGGCTCGGTAGCACTAGGCTGCGCACAAACGAATATCAACGCCAAAATAGCATTTAGGTCTCGAATAGAAGCCTCCATTAAGTGACCAGTCACCAACGACAGGGTGTAGATTATAATCGTGATTCAGGTTTTCTGAATAGTTTTTCAGATTTCGATAGGTACCTAATCAGCACAGAGCATTATGACGGCTCTACCTCAAAGTCAATTTTATCTTTGTTGGATGTTGGTGAGGTACACATGAAACGCGGGCTTCTATTCGAAACTGCACGATAAGATAATATTACAGATTGCGAACCGATCAGCGCACGCATTGGTCTCCAGAAAAACTTCCACCGAATGTCACGGCCACAAAACGTACGACCCCGATACGCCAGTTGTAATCAATTATATAATTACACGCCACACGCTCAGGCGCATGAGTTGACTGTAGGCTTAGGGTGCCAATTGCGTTCTCTCTTTCCCTGAAAACTGGCGTATCGACGAGGTACCTCACAAAACTGGGATATTGAGGACCGCGACAACAGAAATAATTCTACGACTGGGAACGCAAATGATATATTTTGAGCGGAAAAGTCTTATTCCTAGAAAAGGATGAGGAGCAAATAATAGCGATAGAT
>JAQGAX010001498.1:0-10972 GCA_034698105.1 Plectus exinocaudatus | reverse complement strand
ATCAGAACCATACATGTACCTGGGGACTTTGAAATCCGGCAAAAATTTAACAGAAATTCAAATTTTGCCGCAAAAATTAGAATTTGACAGGGTGAAAACCTGAATTCCCATTATCGACGCCAGGTACGGTACATGTATGAACGGTTGTGATTACAGTTTTGTGAAATAGGCCTCAGAGCTGCGATTCTCCCTTTGAAAACTCACGGATCGCCAGTAGCTTTTCGTTTGCTCGAGTGTGGCCCCCTGCAGAGCCCCGTTGAGGAACAGAAAAGCTGTCAGAGACAAAGGGCAGAAAATAAACTGAAAAATACGTCATTTTCATTTTTTCAAACACTCGTTTCGTTCACCTGATCGCAAGCAACTCTTTTTATAAGTGCAATGAAAGCAGTTCTTCCACGAATTCTTCGGTCGAGAAATATAAACCAGGCTCCGCTAACAGGTGCCACATAGAAACAACCCAATGCGGCAAAGCGGAGGGTACGACGCAATTCAATATTCGATTTGTTTTCGACAAACTTCTGCGAGATCAAATCACCCGTGGCCATCAATAAGCCTAAATCAGTCGAACATTTCCATGAACATGTTAGGATTGTATCTGCCATCAAAGAAGAACAGTACCCGTGCCAATAATTTGAGTCTTCCACGGATGGAGGTGGGAAATCCGAAGATACCCGCGCCATACTTGATTGAGGAACATCATGGATGTGATAAGGCGAGAATGAAGAATACGCTTGTGGCGGAAATCCGCGTTGTTGATCGACGAAGAAGACAGTAAATGCGACTCGGTCGTAGCCGAAGAGGGCTCCCCTCACGTCATCGATTTTGCTTCTAAACACAACACGCGTCGGTCACGTGACCAAAACATCAACAACATTCGACATACTGTTTACATATAACTCGCGCTCGATTTTTCGAGAATTTTTTCGAAGAAATTAGCTTGTTACCTAATTGCCACCCAAGCTGCTCATTAACTAAATTATGAAACTCATAGTGATCAATATTCCTAGTCGTTCTAATGAGCGCAAATTTGTAGACACTAGTAAACTTTTGTATCTTGGATTTTTTTGATCAACTATTGCATATAAAGACAGCTGTGTTCAAACCGGCTTCAAGGTATTTTAGCGCTATCTACGTTGGACATCACATAAATGTATCATTAAAGTTCCATCTTCTATATTCATATTCAAATGCAGAACTCAAATCACGACAATAACACAATATAGTACACCAGCGAAACGCCAATCAAGATATCGAACTGTTATCTTACCCACTAAAAAGGAACAAATGTGAGACAAGCACATCGTTAATTCTGACACAAAAGCAGATGCCATTATAATTTGAAAACGATATTTCATAGTCTAAAAACAAAAGTTCATCAAACCTGCAAATAAAACCCATGAATTGACACAATATGAATTTAGGTCAATGCTTCAGTAATCAGCTATTTGGTATGCTCAAGGTTGAACCGGATGCTCAAAAGCGTCTGAAGCCATTTAATCAAGCCGGCCTCCTCTCAAAATGCTATGCCACACAAAGGTAGTGCTCAGTACATTATACGATTACTACTTGATGCCAAGTATGATACAAATATTAAATATACCACCAAAAGGTGTGGTTATTAATGTGACAAACAAGCCAGCAAACAACATCATGAAAATTTACAAGCTAGTGAATGCATAAAAGTACAAAAACCTTTACAAAATCAGAATCAACCCTTCGGCGCTGATTCCAATCTTGTCAATATGTCAATGACTAATATGCAGTCGTTATTTGCGGTTCCAATCGGTAGGCAGCGGGCTTCGGCAGATTATTAACAAGGTATTCGAGGTCCAGATCTGCAAATAAAGTAATGAGCTTTGTTCTGAGTGCTGGAAGCAGCTGACCGACCAATTAGTTCGAGCTCCAACGAAAGGCTTCGTTTGATATTTAATGCTGCACCTTCAGTTGTAAAGCGAAGGGGACCAAACGGGCCTAAAGAAAGTCAGTATCGTTTGATGCAATAGTTCTTTAAGATAATTTTCACCAGTCTCGGAATAGCTATCAAATGTGGTTGACGAAACGCTGTCATCACTTGAAACGATGGAGCGTGCCAAGAGACTGCTCACTGTCCTTTTGCGACTGAAATGGTCCAATGCATTGGCGCAAGAAGGACAATGCTGTGAAAACACGCTTACCTCCGCTTACCAACCAGTATTTTTCCAAGGTGCATTTGCACGCTTAATTCGTCGTCGGTAAGCTTGTCTTGAACATTGAGGACTATCTCTTGCCAACTTCTGATCACTGCTTCAACTGAAAATTTCTACGTCGACCTTTCGCGTATGGCCGCAGGTCAGCGGCTGGGGGTATATTTACGTTTTGGAAATAGTGACTTTATTATAAAGTTACTGTTTCCGAAACGCACAAGGCTATCCTGTGCAAGTTTAAATTTTTTGTCTGGGGGTATTGCCTTCTTCAAAAATATTCTGCAGAGAAATATTTGGGTGCCCGGGGGTAGATATACCCTGGAAACTGAAACTGTGGCTGTATCTCTGGTCCTACAGCAAGCCATAGGTACGTTCCCCGCTAAATGATCTCGCCGCTTGGGTGATAGTCAATGTGCAAACATAGTTCGAGGCATTTTAGTAGGTTTCGTTTTTGAATTTTGCATTTTTGCCGGTTCTAGGCTACGATTACCGTGTATCCACAAAAATCTTCCAATGGACAACTCCCTTCCACAACTTCTCATGCCCAGTGTAATTCCAAGGTGCATTTTATAAGTGACTCACCAGTGCAGTGCAGCACCCTGGCAACTTCGATCCAGGCGCTCATTCGATAAGGACAGCTGACCATGAATCGATAGTCTCGCTCTCGCGACAATCTACCGTACTTCTTGACCAGGTCGACCAACAATTTCTTCTTCGGATCTTTTACTGCATTTGAAGGTTCTAGACCGACCACATGCAGCACCATTGCCGCGACAGTCGCTCGAAAAATTCGGAATCTCGCTTTCAGACTCAACGGGGACATATGTGGAATCGGTATCAACTGAATGATTTCAAGTGGTGGAGCCTTTATTGAGCTATGTACCTGTGACGTGTAGTGAAGCATACCAGATTACAACTGGAACTCGAGACCTACTGAGAACGGCAGCTTCGCTGATGCCGCAGCACGCAAAAGCGTTATGCTCGAATGTAAAGTCTTCGATACAATCCGACTGCACGCCCGCCACGAGCATCGATCACAGTAGGTCATATTTTGATTGCGGTCTCTATGAATAGAGATGCTTGTCCCGTGCTCTGCCAATTGTCTGTGTTTGTAGTTGCTACGTTCTGCTTTGCAGCGTCGTTGCCCAAATCGCTCTTCACTGCAGAGATGCGTGAGTATAGCGAATATTGCGTCCGCGCAATTTTATTTGACAAACAAGACAGACAGATAAGCACAAATTAGATCGAAAATCAGGGACAGAAAAATGCGTTCAATGACGTGTCCGGTTCATTGCAAGGTTCATTCTGTTTCAGTTTTGTTCATTTTGAAACTTCGTCTCTGCCGATTGATCCCTAGGATCCTCTTTATAGTTTTGAATGTATATGCCTCGTGAATTTCTACTTCCTAGTAGCTCATTGAAAAGCTGAATTCTCTGTCTGCCTTCAATATATTCTTGTAGATATCAGTCAAATATCGATATCTGAGAGGTGTCACGTGACATTTCATTCCGTGTTCCATTACTACCGTATGTTACACAATATCTTAAATTAAAGAGTTGTATAGTTAGGCGCAGCTTGAATGCTAATTGATGATGCAAATACAGTGTACCGCATTGCTTCAAATCATCGCCCATGGCGATTATTTTTCAACTATGCTGAATGGAGGCGATCATTGGAGGAGGGCGACTTCTTTTAAATTATGAGGTGAAGATTTGTTAAATATATAATTCTATGTCCTCAAAATACATTGCAACACTATTTTGAATTGAACGTTAGTCTTCCATTATGTTTTCCCAACAAAAGGCACACAACACGAACAACGTTTCCGCCTGAATTTTTCTTTAATTCGATTAGTGATTGGCTGATGCAATACTTCTGACGTAGTAGTCATTTCATGCGTTACCTTGACGATTACGAAACTGCCATCCAATAATCGCCCGTGGGCAATTTTGAGGGTGGCGATTATTATTTCAACCTACCGAAAGAGGGGTGGAGGAAGAGCTATTATTAGAAGCAATACGGCATATTGAAAACTGAACAATGAAATTTTCTGAATTCGTTGTAAAGAGGCGAAAGAAGTTAAAGGTATTGTTTGGTTCTTAGAGTAAGCTGTTCTCGCTATTATTGGCGACGTGCTAAAGTTTTTGGGTGTGACGCAGCAGACTGCAATAACTGCTGATAACGCGCTGGATTATACATGCCAATGGCAAGCCGACGAGCAAGCACATGCGTAATACTCGTGTGTTGCATGCTGATTTTTGAAGGAGAATGGTCCTGCCCATGATCAAACGATTCATGTGGCTTTGTGTGAAATATCTAAAACAAGTCACCGTCGAACCCATAATTTTCCTGATATATCTCGGATGGGTGTTCGGCAATACGCTGCAGTCGCCAGGTCTCTACCAGAAGGTCTGTCGCATCTATTACGACGACAATATCGACGTCAATTGCAAGAATCTCACTGGAGATCACTACATCGAGGACAAGGTTCAATCGTACAACGCACAATGGTCGTTATTCAATTCGATTTCCTACCTTACACCAGCTATCTTTGCTGACACAATCTTAGGTAAAAAAGAAACGGTTTGCATTTCGTGTATTTTTCGTTTGTGCAAAAACAACGCAAAGAGCGTAAGAGTAAGGTAAAAATGTGGTTTGCTTGCAAGAAACGCAGCGCATTTTTAACGAATTATGCAGCATATTGTTTTTATACTCGCACATAACTTTAAAGGTCCGAAGCAAAGGAAAGACCTGATATAGTGCGATATTTTTTATTTTTCAGGCGCATACGGCGACAAGAAAGGGCGTCAGGTGAATATCTTGGTTGGCATTGCCGGGATCGCCGTATCAGAATACGGCTACATGCTGGCGCTGAGCAACAGCGCCAACACTCCCTACTACACAGTGCTGATCTTCGGCTTGTTCACGGGAGCGACCGGGTACATAGCGTTGGTGCCGGTGTCGTGCAACGCTTACCTGGCAGACATCACCACCGACAAGAGTCAGCTGACGATCCGATCGGGAATATTCAGTGTTGCGCAGGGACTGTCGAGCGTGCTCGGCGGCTTCTTCGCCGGCTTCTTCAGCGACCTGTCCATTCCCACCGGCATGGACATTGAGTTGTTCATGTACGTCCTCGCCTTCTTCTACGTACTCTGGCGGATTCCTCAGCGACCGGGCATCGAAGAGATCAAACGAAGGGCACGAGGACCGCCAGAAATTGCGTTAACTCTTCGCAGCTTCTTCGCCGAAATTTGGACGCTGTTGAAACAGGGCTTTTGGACGTACCGCAGACCTCGTCTCGGCCACCGTCGGACGTTCATGTTCATGGCCGTGTTCGTCCTCATGCTCACCTACACCACATCGGTGGAGACGCGAATTAATAGATTTTTTGATAGCTTTTCTTTAAATGCTCATTTCATTATCGCTGAGTTCTTCTTCAGGTTCGGTTATGAACTATTACACTTTCCGTCGCACAGGACCCAACGCGCTCGGTTGGGGAACAAAGCAGCTTGGTTACTGGAATGGGGCTGGCTACCTCATTTGTAAGTTAAATTTATGTGGTAAACAAACCAATTAATTATTTTCTACCTTTGCTAATGTTTCCCACTAATTTATCAAAGATAGGAAAGTCAGTATCTGATATGAAAGAAAGATTTACTGGATCAGAGTACAGTTGAATCACCGACAATATAATTTTGTCATCTCTATAGTGATTATTGGCACTTTGGTTGGTTTATTCGTGGGGAAACGAGTGCTGAAGCTACGTGAGACAACGCTGATCATCATCGGTCTCCTGTCGAGTTCGGCGAGGACTTTGATGATCGGGCTGGCCTCCAACGACTGGCAGATGCACGTGGCCAACACGTTGGGTTTCCTGGCCGGCATCTCTCAGCCGGCCATCGTCTCGTTCATGGTGCAACTTGTTGCCCAGGAAGAGGTCGGTCGGGCGTTTTCACTCTTCGGCATCGCCGCCGACGTGGCTTTCATCGTTACCAATCTCATCTACAACAACATCTACAGCGCCACTGTGGCCTGGTTTCCCGGCTTTCTTTTCTTGCTCATCGCCTTTATACAGACTTGCGTCGCCTGCGCAATGGTCTGGGTGCATTTTCAAAGTATTCGCGAAGGGGTCGGAGCACACGCAGTTGACAACTTTGACGCTGTCGAACCTCATTCAGAAGGTGCAAAAGAGTCGGAAATTTGATCGTAAAGTGATTTCTTAAAAATGCAAATATCTTACGCGGCGTGTGATTGTACATATAAAGGTTATTTGACAAGAAATTATGTTTGCCAAAGATTCGAAACGCGAAGTATATTTATTCTGTCGATCTGAACAGCAATAATAGGTTAACTCAACTACTGTACATTGCATCACAGCATCACAGGCAAAGGACACGTATATTACACCATTTTCGAATTATCAAATAACAAACTATTTGCATTCTTCAAGTCTCAAAAGTAACTTTGACACCCTTCTGTCTAGCCATTTCGTTTAAAACGGCATTCACTGTTCGACCCTTTGTCTCAGGACAATACCAGTAAATGAGAAAGAAAAATACGATGGTTGGTAGAAGAAAAACATTGAAGTACTGTACACCAATGGTGTGAGCTAGTGGATAGAAGCTGAACTCAAGACCAATTCGGAAGACGGCTTCGACTATTGCCAATACGGACACGGCCTTGAGCAGCAACTTGCGCGGGACCAACTCGGCGGCGTAGAAACGCGCCAAGGACCCCAACCCGATTGAGTTCACCGTCAGTAGTGAGGCGACGCCGATCAAAGTGCCGATCTGAATGAATACATCAATTTGCTGACAATGCAAGCAATTCATCAAACGATACTTTGTAGTCCTCGCCTTGAAACAGGCAAAACATGGTGATGGCTAGGAAAATGATGCTCGTGCCAGCCGATCCGAGCAGCAACGGCCGGCGACCGATGCGGTCGACCAGAAAGACGGGGATGAAGGTAATGGGAACTCGAAGAAGACTCATCGCCAACGAGCCGTAGCGGGCGTGCAAGTACGACCACTGACCCATGTCGTCTAAGACGTACGTGCTGAACGAACGGATGCAGCGCGTGCCCGTGAACAAGTATGCGATCTGCAGCAGCATTGCGTCATCTTTCGAAATTGAGCCCAACCTCATCACCAACCTTGACCATCACTCCGATCCAAGCACCGCGGAACAGCACTTGAGATACATTGTCGTTGGCTTTCCATGGCCGAAACATAATATCCATTCCATTAACTTTGTTCTGGCTGAGAGCGCCGCTCGATGCGCCGTCATCACGGCAAGCCTTCAATTGTGCGCAGATTACATCCTCGTCTCTCGTTCCATGATAGGCGGCTATTGATCTCTTTGCCTGAAAAATACCGTATGCTGCTACTTACTGTCACCATCGGGCAATAACACCTACCGCCGCCATTGAATCTTCGTGGATAAGTAAGTATTGCGGCGAATCGTGCACCATCAAGAACATAATAACGCACAGAACGTTGATCGCCAACGGAAAAACGAACATCAGTGGCCACAGCTCATCGTTACTGAACGGAACGCCGAGCGCCTGTGTGACCAAACCACCTAAAGCAGGCAAAAAATTTGCATAATTCAAGCAGAAATGTAGACAAGCGACAAACCCAAGGCGGCGAAGACTTCTTGCGAAGACGAGACACTGCCACGGTACTTGGCCGGAGCCGATTCGACCAACCAAACAGTTTGATTGACGATCAAAATGCCAACAGCGACGGACCATATCAGTCGTCCAAGGAAGAGCACTTCGTAGAAAGGGTGGAGATGCTTGGCGCCGAGCGACAAGAATATGCCGGGGAAGATGAGTGCGCAGCCGATGAGCCCCGTGTTCTTCCGACCAAATCGGTTGCACATCGACAACGCCATCATCTGGCCGATAATCGCCGCCACCGGATTAGCAATATTCAGCACAGACATCAATATCGACAGGGTCTGACGTTCGATCGGAGCGCCCGTTCGCTCCGTCCACGAAGAGTTGATGTACTGTTCGATGGCAATATACGGCTGCGTGAGAACCGATGCCAAGTAGCCGAGTTGGAAGTTTCCAGCCAATCCGGCCGCCAGAGACATGAGCGCCAAATGCAAAGATATGCCCATTGTTTCCGTTATGCAAATTTCCGTTGTTTCCGTTGTATAACTACAGTAAACAATGACACAGTGATCAGCGGTTAAGAGACTGACAAATGGCCGCGGTCGACGATCTCGCCATTCATATAATCCTGCTCGCCTAACCTACGCAGTCCTAAACGTGAACACTAGTCGCGGTCAGATTCTGTACTTTGGCCTTTATTGTTTCATCTCAAAGTATTTAAAACACATCCTGGGTTTTCTTTGGCGAGATCGACCAAGAATATCCACCAGACGAATGCCACTATGTTTACGTTGTTCAATGACGCTTTCAACCGTATTAAATTCAAATGCGATGAACAAACTGAGCGGAAAACATTGAGAGCGCAAGTTATTCATGCGCCAGAGTACGACTGAACCCTGAAAACTTGAAAACAAAGCACGTGAGTTTCTCAAACGCGTTTTATATGTCAATGTTGTCTTGTGTCAAACACTTTTTCTGGCAATTTTCTAATTCTCACATTTGGTTTAATGGAGACAGTCGAGCAAACGCACCCGACCACTATTTAAATGAAGTGAGAGGCTGTCTCACAAAGAATAATGTATAAAGTTCGACTGAAACTTACACTCCATTTTATTGTAGACGGCTATGATACAACTGGATGTTTTTGGGCAGGTCATTCATTATTTTCCATCAGATGATCACAATCTTTATGCGTCATTTACAATGTCAGCGCAAGCATTGCAAATGACGCACAAAGGTTGTGATCATTTGATGGAAAGTAGTGATATACGATATGAATTGTCGATTAGTCTTGCGGGGTCAGTCGCAATATAATAAATGACGCTTTAACCAACCACACTCTTTGACCCAACATCCGGTTGTTCATTTTTCGCTGACGCACGCTGTGAGCATTTTCGGCACACAGTGGACGCGCCTCTTTTCAGATGGAATTAACGTTGTATGGCATGACAAGTAATTGCAGAATAACAAAATGCCCTACCAGAAACCAGAAATCACAGACTAAGTTAAACAAAAGTCGTGAATGCCGCTGCAGCCAATTGTGACGTTCGCGCACGCCATTACAACGGTTCCATTCACCAACAACATACAAATGGCACACTAAATGATCACTATTTGGTTCGTGAAATTCTTCATTGTGATGAATGGACGCCGTTTCTCTATAAATAGGCAATGCTTCCTGCCGTATCGTGAGAAAAAACGCGCGGGCGGACCATAAGCGAACCTGATTTCAATTGCAAAACAACAACATTCAACTCCGATTTCTCATGAGATAGTGCCTTGAGTTGGCAACAGACAATTTGGAATTTTAGTGCCTTTGTGACTGCAGGGTGAATGCACATTTCGCAAAAATTATGCGTGAGTATGACGCAACCTTTTGCTTCGAATATTGCAAAACATTCATCGAAACATAGATCATATATATTATACGACCATCACTGTCCAAACGAGCTGGCAGAACCGGGCACGAGAATTTAATGCTGCTGGAGATCTGTTGAGCGTCGTGGGGTGGCATATAGTGAGTGCAATGATGACGAAACCCTGCGGTTTAGAAGCGAGCAGAATGCGAATGTTTCGCGCAAATATTACGCCTGGTGTCCAGTAAAGATGCATACAACAAGCTTGTGGGTGGTATGTAGTGCGTATGCATAGGCAGCAGACTAGAGTAGCGCAGCGATGTCGCGCTCAGTGTTGACAACAGCAGGGAAAAGTGGATGGAATGCCGACCAGGAACGATCTGCTCGACTGTTTGGTCGGTCTGATTCTCAGGCTGAAGAAGCAGCCCGTCGTGCTGACACCAAGACAGACGAAAGAGCTCGTAGATCGTATCTACGACATGGACGAGCTGTGGTGCGAGACGAACTGGATGTACGAGCATCGCTGCTGTCGGCTGGACGCTTGGAACCTGATTAGTAGTGAAATGGGCATCGATAGTTCGTTTCTACTTCTTTGAACCAGCTCATAGCACTTCTCGTTTCAGTCATCACAGCGATGGAGCAGTACCGAGCCGTTCTTTTGCAAGGGCGAGAAACGCCAACGTCGCGCTCGGTTCCATTCGGTTGCGCTCGATGTATCGTCCCCGGTCCGCTGAGGTACAATACTTTTTCTGTTCGAATATTCTTCCGAGGGGTCGACCTTTTTCAGCGATTCCGTCATTCGCGCTTTGAACGTGTTGGGTGAGCAACCAATCATGGTTTGATATTTTATTATTTTTTACTCTACTGTGCGTTCATTGTTTAGAAGCCGACATCGCCTTTCGCAAAACCGCTACAACAATTTTGCGTAAAAGACGCCGACATAGCGGCGCAGAGCATTGGCACAAGGCATTCAAATACAGAAAATAAATAAGTCAAGCAATAACTTAACCAAGCATCTGATGATCGGAGCAGAAATAGAGCGTGGTTAGTTGATAAACTTCCATGTAGACATTACATTATCGCCTGTGATAGAATGAATGGTAAATGCTTAACATTTGCATTGCTTCATTCATGTGTACGAACCAGAACAGATGTATGTAACTATCTGAACCATTTGTGTTGTTTATTAACGGCATGGCTATATTAAGTAATATTTCCTAGCGGTTTAATAATGCTTGTGATCGCCATAACGACGAACGCCAATAACAAACTCCATGGGAAATATGTCAGTGCTTTGCGCAGTGCACTTC
>JAQGAX010001497.1:0-10975 GCA_034698105.1 Plectus exinocaudatus | reverse complement strand
CTTGTCTTTCTGAAATGAAGTCAAATCAACAGCAGCCCAAATTGACATTATTCATACTGCTGAGCCTCCAACCCCACATCGCGGCATACACGGATAAACAGCCCTTCGTAAACAGCGAGATCCACACAGGACTGGCTAATAAACTCCCCAGGACCCAGGATGGACATCTTTTGAAACTTACCCGCGTATGTGTATTTTTGGCCCCTCAGCCGATTTACTTGTGCGCTTCACGCACTCGCGGGTCACGGAAGGTTGCCCAGCACAATGGATGGACTAAAACCGTCCCCATCTATGCCTCGTTGCCCTGTCCGGTTCTTTCGCAGAATGCCCAATTTGTCCACTTTCGAGCTTATCTCATTTGATCGTCCCAGTTAGTATAGTTTTGCCTTCAAGGGAACCTGAAGTATAAACTAAGTCGACCGTAAATAGCCAAATAATATTTTCGTAATCTTTTGAACTATTTAGGATCAACTTGATCTCACACTTCGGATTCCCTGTAAGTCAGAAAAGAGGAATAGCGAAGATACTGTAATACCGAGGGAAAGTCAGGATTTTCGTCAAATTTATCGACATCTGACTTGAACCCTTGATCCAGCATGCGGTCGGCCTCATCCAGGACGAGGAAACGGACTTTATTCACTTTGATCTGAAATATATTAGAGCAGATTATGACGGTATTTCATCTAATATAAGGATTGATCCTTCCATTTTGTTGCACGGCGGTTTTCGATCAAATCCCCGCACACTATCTGACGGATACAGCGAATTTTACTCAAAAATGCCTGCTTTCGTTGGACGAACTTCATGTCCACTTTCAGTTGCAAAACGTTGGCATTTTCTATCCAGTTAGTAATTAGTTTAGTACCAACTAAACTACTTCTTATTTAGTAATAGTTGCGATATTCTTACTTAGTTCAGTAATCAATACTAAACTAATTGTTTTACTTAGTAATAGTACTGTTCGCAACATTGGTGATAACCCCCCCAGGTAACATATGGACCCTGTCTGAGGTTACCATTGATGGCGACTGAAACTGGCCGATAAACATGCACATCACTCACACTGCCTCTGGCGATGAAGTCGAAGAGACGGCCAGGGGTGGCAACGACGATGTCACATCCACGACGGAGATCCGCCAAGTTGGCCTGCACAGACGTTGCGCCGTACGCCTGTGCGATTGTCACGCCGGTCGCTGAAAAATAGAACGGCCAGTTTAATGCAATCAGCAACATATGACAATAAGTGCATATTGTACCAGAGGTAGGTTACCTCCACCCAAGAAAAAAATCGAACATTTAAATCAGTCAAAATGAGCAAAATTTTCCGCCATGTTTTTGAATTTTTGTGGGAAAACCCTGACCCCCAACTTTCGCCACCCGTTACATATATGATGAAGTGCAAATGTGCTGCTAAGAGTGATGTTCACGGGCAGTACCCTAAACTTAATTGGCGATATTCATCACTGCTTTCCACCCACCCTGTACTTACAGTGCGCAAACTTTCGCCCTTCTTCAAAGAGCTGCTTCACCAGCTCTCTGGTTGGACCGATGATGATCGCGTATGGGGAGTCCATGTTCTGCCTCGTCTGATCGCAGTTCTTTGCGATCCAGTTGATGATAGGCAGCATGAATGCGGTGGTCTTGCCGCTGCCCGTCTGCGCGCAGCCCATCACGTCGTGGCCTGAAACAGGAATGATTAATGAATGAACGAATTAGAGCGTTTTCTAATCATACACGATCAAATTTTTATTAAATGTCAATGAATTTTGCACAAAAAACCGACTGGATCCGACCCTGCGACCTTTGGATTACATGTCCATTGCTTTACCACTGAGCTACGATGACTTTGAAAAACGAACATATAAAATTCGAACCTTCAGCGATGATGGGAATGGCGACTCGCTGAATCGGCGTCGGCTTGGTATAGTTGGCGCGCTTGACGTTCTTTAGGATCTGGTCGGTCAGATTCGCCTCTTCAAACGATCTGCAACACAAGAAGTAAAGATTCTACAGCTCTCCACTTTCATTAAATGAAAACAAGAATACAGTTTCCTAATTTTCAAAGAACTAGCACCCTGAGAAGATAATTAAAAAGTGTGGAATGGATCAAAGATTCGTCACGAGGCCTACCGCATTTCCGGAACATCCTTGCCAAGCCCGGTGACTTTGTGGCTAATGTTTATGGCGGCAAACATTTTGTCGAAATGTTCGCCAGCGGCGATGGCCCGTTCCTCACTGAAGAGCTCCTCTTCCGTCAGAGTCGTCGGCACGTGCGTGCTCGCCTTTGGTGGTCCTGCAACGAATACAGGTTATATACTGTATTATTCGCATCAACCAGCGAAAATCCATTATCATTCACTATGGAATGAATTAAACAACTCACAGTTGCTTACATAATGTACTGCGCATCGGTCTGATGTTTTGCAGTCAAAATTTGAGCCAAATTATGAATGGTATTGGTAAAAATATGCCCAAGAATAGATGGTAATAACAATTGATAATTGATATTGGTACAGTAACCCCAAGTGAAGGAGCATCATGCCAAAAACAGAACCCTGATTGACGTCGGGCGCCAAGAACCAATGGCAGAGACTGTCTGAGAGGAATCAGTGAATTAAAGTTTTCACAACGCAGTAGAATCAACCCAAAAGAACACTAACCTTTGGTAGCGTCACCATCGTCGCCACTTCGGGCACCATGTCCGCGCCCACCAAACTGAAGCCAAGAACTTGTAAGTATTGTATATACAATCAAAAACATTAATTTTTTTACTAAACATCTCGAAATTGGGGCCAACCCGGACACGGTCAGGTCCCTAAACATTAGTGAATAAGAATCAAGCAAATACAGGCAATAGATATTATAGCGATCTTTCTTACCATCTATTGGAGGTCATATCATACATAAAGTGGAGGAGTTTACCCTCCCCCAACTCAAGAAAAAATCTGAAGCCCCTGAAAATCGACCGAATTTTTTTTCATGAACCTCCCCTTTCGACATCTAAGTATGGACCATATATAAAAGTAATTGACAGCGGATAGAGGATCATCAATTGCGTCAGCAGTGAAGCGGGTAGATCCATACGGATTTGAAATTGAAAAGTCGAGTTAAAATGGAATACAAACAGCATTTGGGTCGGCAAATGTAACTAGAATGGCTTACATAAGAAACTGATGTGGGGAATTTGATTGAAACGGTTCAGATGCGGTAAAAAAATCGATTTTATATTGGGCAATAGGGCGCACATGAGCCTGTTGATGTACTCAGTGAATATCATATTACTCACCCCTGAATCACGCTGGCTATCTCCGCCTCCGAACCCGCCGTTGTAGCTCTTAGCCGAGCGTCCAAAGCCATTGCCGGTGTTGCTGTCTCTGTCATCGTTTCTGCGACCAAAACCGCCTCCGTCGCCGAATCCGCCCTGACCACCAGAAGCACCACGGCCTCCGCGCGTTCCAAAACCGCCTCGAGAAGGCTGACCACCATTGCCAAAAGCTCCCGATCCACCACTTTCCGATGAACGGCTGAAACGAGGAATACTGTGTTATACGGGTATAGAGTGGATTTCATAAATGCTCCCAACCCAAGCATTAACTTTAGGGTCTTGAAGTTTTAATTCTGGCAATACCCTTAACAGCCTTTCAAAGCGCACGATGTATTACTAGCGCCAATCAGAAAAATTTCCCATTTGTGATGAATTTAGACTGCAAAAATTATAGTACGATACGCAGTTGTTCATACTGACGCAAAGTCAATATGCCCATACCTAAAGCCGTTGTTGCTTCGTTCACCATCACGTCCACCGAAACCACTACTTTGATCAAATCCACCGCCGCCACCTTGGCCGAAGCCACCCCCAAAACCTCCTCTGTTGCTACGGTTGTTATCGTTGTTGAAGCCTCCTCCGCGGTTATTGTCGCTGTTGAAGCCACTTCCTCCACGATTGCTGTCGTTGTTGAAGCCATCTCCTCCACGGTTCGATTGGCCAAAACCGTTGCTGTCACCTCTACCTCCTCTGGCCTGGCCAAAGCCGCTGCTACCTTGGTAACTACCACCAGCGGAATCTGACTGCAAAAAAACGGAACTGTAATTCCAAAAATATTAGGTGACATTTATCATAAATCAAGCACAACAGAATCGTTTATAAGGAGTGTGTATAAGGAGTGTGGACCACTAAGGAAAGGGAAGTCCCAGATGGGTCAGTTCACTTTTATGAAATGTCTAAAGCAGAATATTTTTTATACATGTGAGCGGTATTCAGCTTGAGTAGCACTGAGGGCTACTAAACTTAAAAGCAAATGTTGCGTGCGTGATAATATTTTCACACTGATCTGTTCAGATTTTATCACAAATCAATAAATTTCGACAAATGGACACTTTTTGCAGGCACCCTTACAGTAATCCGCACCTGATTGCTTTCAGCGCCACCGAATCCACCTCCTCTGCCGCCTCTAAATCCGCTTCCACCTCGATCGCTTCGACCGCCAAAAGCGCCTCGACCACCCTCATTGTTGCTTGACGCGTTGCCAAAACCGCCGCCGCCGCCGAATCCGCCACGTGGAGCGGAATCTGTATTTCGCGTCGGCTCCGATCGTGAGTTCTGCTGAAATGTGATAAAATAGATATAACCGTCAATGAGGATCAACACAGACAAGGTTACTAATCAGCGGCTGAGTGGGGGGTAAAATGATGTCACTTTTACGATAAATGTGACTCTGTCTTGTATGAGTTTTATTTTCTCGTCTATAACCTAGAGCTCGTGGTCATGTGCAGATCAAAAGCGAAGAATAAGACGCTTATGGGAGAATATGAGTTGAATTTGCGGTAAGTAATCAAAAATATATGGTAATTCACGCAAATCCCTGAACAAGGCAGAATACCACTTCAATTGCTATTATAAAAATTTTAAGTGGCCCGGCTAGTGGTATAGGGTCGCCTCCAGCGGTCCAAAGAGAAATGAAGGTTAAGCAAAAGAACTAACATTTTGCCGATTTTTGAGGAGATCAAGCTGACCTGAGTACCCATCGTATTCGTTTCGGCGATTCTGCAAATATAAAAGGCCAGTCAAAGTCAAATTTCAATCAATTTTGAGAACAGGCAAGTCAAGGTTTTTGTGCTAGTGATTGGTTTATTGATCAATTTTCAAAAAACTTTCAACTAAGTTGCTGGTTCACAAGAAATTTCACTTCGTAAACTAACGGAAGCGCTCGTTGCTTACTGCTCAAAAAATCACACATTCGGCAGTATTTTTCTCAAACTACGCAAATAGAACAAAAAATACAATAATTCGAAATGGGTTACGCTTACCTGCTCAAAACCCGAAGCAGCTCCATTACTCGCCATCGTCCTATTCTGATGATCAGGATCAGATGGAGTGATTCCAGTCACGCTCGGCGGTCCATTGAATCCACCGAATCGGACAGCAGCAGGAGCAGCGCCAGCACCTCCTGCAGAGTTGCAACATTTGGTTGGGTAATGTGGGCAATATACTGAGAAAAGCATTTCTGGGCACTGGATATTTCCAGACAGTCTACATTTTTGTGCTCTGTTCTGAGGCATACTTCACAATATTGCTGCGAGTACAACAGCGGTCAGTTCGGTGATTGGTCAGTTGTGACGTGCGTTTGAATGACAGTGTCTGTCAGTTGAATCGCTTCGTTGAAAAAATAGCGTTAGAAAAAACTTCTTCGGACTAAGACTTTGAGAGAAATAACTTCGTTGAGTGCTTATAATTTCGCAATTTCAGTTACAGTATAAACTTATTAGTATGGGTTATTTTCGGCGCCAACCAACTAACTGACCACAACTATTCCTCAGACATAAGCTAAAACTGCGTACACTGTTCAAAAAGTGCACTACAACGTATCGTACTATTGCTTCGCAGTCTAAAGAAAATGGTTTCAGGTTTACTGACGAGTACCAATAACTAAGTTACTTGGCAATATTGCAACACTGACCTCCAGAATGCGACTGTTGAGCAAAGTTATTGGAGTTGGACACGGGTCGGGGAAGACCACGCCCAAATCCTGCGCCATCCATGGAATTGAGACTGCTGCCACTATTACTCGGACGCATTGGACCACCGTCCATGCCGCCTGGAGCCGGCAGGGAGTCATTGTTGGCCGCAGGTCGCACAGGGCGTCTGAAAATATAAAGTAATTTGAGCCAAATATCCACCAACTGCCGCATACTACCGTGCGTGTAGGTTAAATTGAAAAGTTCAAGCGACGATAGAGTTCGTATGGTATTTATTTTGCTTGTAAAATTATAAATTTTTGAAACTCTTCTGCAATAAGATCTGAGAATATTTCCCGATATTACGTTAAACGGCCAATAGTAAAAAAAGACAAGAGGACTTTATTGAAGTATTTCTGAGGAAAAAAGCTGACGTCTTAAGTTATGATGTAAATCATGATCTGACGCCGATAGAGTATAAAACAAAAAGCAAAAATGTTCAGAAGTTTAAAAAAGTTCAAAATAATATTTGCACGGACTGGCACCTTTCCTGAAAAAGTGACGTCATACCATCCCTGGGCAAAAGCTCGCGGACATATCTGTGCAATGCGTTAGCGATTCTCTTCAAACTATTACGTATTTCATTGAAATTATGGAATCATTTTGGAAAGCAACGAAAAAGCAATCTCACCCTCGTCCATAACCACCCAGCGCCGCCATACTAATTTGCAGTCGTCTTCTTAGGAGCTCAAGATAACCACACTGCACTGTCGTGCAATCAACCAAGTCGAGTTTGTTATGTTAACTAACACAACGTCCAAGAGTCTCTTCACACAAACGCGCACGCAATTGGACGCGTCGGTAACCTTCTTTGGTGTAAAACGAGCCGAGCCCTGGGCGTAGCCTGGTTGTGTTGCCGCTGGCTGTGTGTAACTCAATGATTCAGATGAGCGTAGCGTCTCTTAGCTGAATAGAGATAAGGGGCGTGCGCGCGGCAGAGGTCATTCGCTTCGTTGATCCGACATGGCTCGCGATACAGCTTGCGGCAGGCTCCGACCAGATCGCTTGGCTTGAGGAAAGCAAAACAGAATCTCGCGCTCGGCTGGTCGGCTACGTAGTTCAGGCGAGTCGGAGAAGTGTACGGTAGCGACGCATCTGGAACATTACATCCTGACTCATGATCGCTTCGAGACGCTATTCTGTTTATTTAAATATATTTTAATGGACTTGCTGATTTTATGAGAAGTCAAGCGAGGGTCACGTTTTTTGCTGCAATTTTATATTTCACTGTACAATAGTCAGATGGCGTAAAATGGGTCTAAATTTGGTTAGCGAAAGAATATACGGTGTTTCAATTCGCGAACCGTTAATAATTGAGCACACATCGCTGAGTTCTGAAACGATTGCTTGAAATAGTATACGCACTGTAACTAATATTTTAACGTGGAGGAATCAAATAATTTTTAATATTTCTCTACGTACCGGACGTACCACAACTGAAAAAAGTTTAGCTAATCTCCGTTTTGCAGCTTTCCATTGCGAAATGGTGACATACTGAATCGTAAGGAGCGTCTCTCGTGGTGAAGTCACTGAGCGCACAATAAAGAACCAGCAAGATTCAAGAAGAATGTCGAAAGTACTTGACTCGTTGGGCGTATCCAAGCGTCAGGTTGCCATCGGCGCCGCGGTGCTGGGCGTTGGCTGTGCCATTGGCTTCGGGACCCATTTGGTTTACCGTCGGCTGCGGAGAAAAACGAGCGATTTCGCTATCATTAGGTAAATGAAATATTTTATCTTTTTGTGCCCAAAGTAATTTTCGTCAAGTTTGCCAAATTTTCATTAGCAAACTGTTTACAAATTATTCCTTAATAATGATTATTAATACCGAAAAATTTATGCATTTCACATGCGTTTTTGAGACAAATTTATATGCTGCATAATATAAAACCCCTTTCTTCAATCATATTCACGCCATTTTCGGTCATCTTGAAGCAAGATTTTGTCTACACAAAATATCGTATTTGTGATTGATTTTTGTATTCTTTCATATTACGATTGAGGTTATTTGGTTCTGAGCGCTATCACTTTTTAAGATATTCACCATTTTACTTCATTTATAAGTTGTCAACTTGTTGGTGTCCATTTGCGCAAAACTTTGCTCTTCCTTGTTTCAGAAACGAGCTCGATAACCTCAAGCGAGAGGTGATCGTTTTGCGTGGCGAAATCGATCAATTGAAGGCGAGTAACGACTATCCGGACTCGGTTCTTCAGAATAAACGAAATGGTTTGTTTGTTTGAATTTCGACTTTCAGAAATTTTGGTTGCTGTTTGCCAACGTACCCTACTGATATTGTCACGTTCTTTTATTGTGCATTTATTTACTGAAGCATTTTGAAATATTTAAGCACACGAATATGAAATTTCATTATTTACTGTACAAATCCGATTCTGGCCACGTAAATGCCAAAAATCACCATTAACCGATTTTTAGCCATTATTTGGACTGGTATTACCCAATACATACTGTACTTCCCTCACGTACCATTTAGAATTTAACATCCTGCCTTGTTTTGCGTAGAAAATCATCTTTACGAGATTCTGAATGTTATTCCGTAATTATTCCTTATTCAGGCTCTGTTTTACGTGCTGCTAGTCCACTATCGCTCAGCGATGAAGAGTATTTTGACGCGGCTGAATGGTGAGCTAAAAATTGTCAATTGCTTTCTTTACTTCTCGCATCAACGTCTCAGTTCTATGAATAGCATATGAACCTTGGCCAATACGACCTTTCTGGTTGACTTCAGCATCATCCACAATTTTTTGTGGTTGATGGAAAAGAGCATTACTCGATGTGCTGACATTCTCAGCGACCCAGCCGACGTCCAAATTGAGATAATTAGGACGACTTGAAAATACAGCTGTCAGTAGTTTCCGTTCCCTACCACGGGAATTGTGAGTATTATGACGTCGTCTAACCCGAGAGGATATTATATCCTGGGTATAAATTTATTAGAAAGAAAAGAAAATATCTGTTAGTTACTAAGTTGACAAGGAAATTGTAAATTATTGAAGATACGGTCACCAAAGACCCATGCCTTTATCACGTCTTTTTTCATCTATGATTTAGATATGCGAATCCGATCAACGCATTGAAAATAAAAGCACACGGGAATTAATAGCGAACTGTTTAAGTTATTAAGTCGTAATTTTAATGTTTTTCATTTACAGGTTATCCGGTTATGGTAGTGATGATGAAAGCGAACCCTTCAATAAACTCGATTTGAAATTGGTAGGTATGATTACTGTACATCTGAACGGCTACCGTATCTTAGTGATACGTATCAGTCGTTGCATGCTATCTTGCCATACCTTTATGACAGGGTTATGGGTTATGTGCGGGTTTTTACTCTATTAATTGCTGTTTCAGGTGTATGAGAAGGTGGACACGTTTATACAGAGCGCTTCCGAGGTAGACCGCCGCGCCGGCTATGATCTCATGAGCCAAATCGCCTCCAAACATTCCGATGACGCCGAATTCCTCTGGCGATTCGCTCGTGCCTGTCACCTCTATGCCACTTGTTTCGTTAAAGTTGACGAGGAGAAACGAAAGAAGCTTGTCTTTGAAGGTATTTTAATGACTCACTTCACATTCAGAATTTTGTATTACGTAAAGAGATATTCATATCGAACACCGTAACACCCAGTTTATAGATCTTTAGATTGGATCTCTTGTACACATAAGTGGGAAAATTTGTAAATATGTACATTTTTGACCCTGATTTTGCAAATTTCTTTCTGACCCCCTCCCTCAGCTTTCGATACCTGTTACATGTATGAGCTTTATCGTTGGAAACTACACGGAAGTAATTATTTTTGTGATGCTGTCTTTGCTTCAGGCAGAGACAACGCGCTAAAGGCGTTGAAGCTGAACGACCACAATGCCGATATTTATAAGTGGTGTGCGGCGACTTCGGGCGTGGCCACTGACTTTCTTCCTCTGAAAGACAAAATCGAGCAAGGATACGCGTTCAAGGTATGCTGCTGAAATTGATAGTGAATGCAGGTATAGCCACTGGGCATGGGGTATATTACTTCCTTAAACGCCCAAATCGCCTCATGAAGAAAATTGTCGATTTGGGCGCGAAGTTGAAGCAGCGTGATCCGGTATGCGCCCATAACTCGGCCTAATTTGCGGGGCATAACGAAAACAGATATGTGTCCTGTCCACTTTATACTCCAGGAAATTCAGCACATTTTATAATATTTAAATAATACAGGGTTGAATGTCGTCAAAAACTTTTTTTCTGACGAGTGTTTACCCTGACAATTCGTAATTAGCTTAACCAATGTAAATTATTGCATATTCTTTAACATCGGTAAAACTTGATCTAGTGGGATGCAATCTACGGCTAACTGCCTTCTCTGTTAGCTGTGGGCATGATTCATACTCGTTATTTCAGACGTACGTTGACCGGGCGGTGGAGCTCCGACCAGACGACAACATCATACTGCACATGCGCGGTCGGTGGTCTTTTTCGGTGGCGCAGCTGTCGTGGATCGAGCGAAAGGTCGCCGCCACTCTCTTCGCCAGCCCGCCCAACGCTACCGTGGAAGAGGCGCTAGCAGACTTCTTAGAGGTACAGTGTACACTTCTGAAGTGGGTGTTCTTAGACCGCAAGAGAGGCATCCTGCGAACGCATTTATCAAGAACGTCATCGTTGCTGTAATTATTGTAATAGAGACCGATGGACCACTCAAATCCGTCTTTTAGGGACTGTTTCAGTATTATCCCTGCATCCTTTAGATTACGGTATATTCATGTTCATTGGTTTCAGGCGGAGCGCGTCAAACCGAACGAGTGGATCGAGAATCTGCTCTACGTTGCTAAATGTTACCTTGCACTTAACGATAAGACGTCCGCCCTACCGTACCTACGCACGGCTGTGTCGGGTCTCGAAGTGACCGACGCTGGCGATCAGGCGGCGCTTGACGAAGCTGGATATTTGCTGAAATCTATCAC
>JAQGAX010001496.1:0-10975 GCA_034698105.1 Plectus exinocaudatus | reverse complement strand
GTCATGGATGGTCGTGTTTATGACCATGGGTGGCGATGTCTATGGCCACCCGTAGCTATGTCTGATCTACTGTATGTCTGATGTGGACATATCTGGTTAAATGATAACGTCTCCAGCTGCGAATGTTTGCAAACATTTCTCATTTGCAGCAGACGCGCATTTCAACGACGACCGATATGCCAGCGAAAATAGTGGGAATCAGAAGCACTTCATGGAACGATATACAATGTATAGCTGGAATTTACTCCTTCACACAATTATTGATCTAAGTTTCGCCGTTTTAAAACGAAGGTCAAGGGTGGTGACGTAGTAAGGCGACTTGTCGAAAACAATAAAATCGATCCGATCTTTGCTCCAGTTCGTTGCCTAATTTGATTAGCAAAAGCAATGCCATAGACAGTTCATTGATGCCCCGTTTATATTGCTTTCTCGTGTTTCTTTCCTTGGGCTAGTCGCTTTTCCCTTAATCGGGATAGACTCAGCTCAGTATTATGCTAAACAAACAATCAAACAAACAGACGAACATTGACATCCAAGGCCAATTTTTGACTGATCACTTCGTATTGGTGACTTCAAAACAATAAAATGTACTGCCGTTAACCTTTTTATACTCTTTTCGCAGATGTTTGCAGAGCTTATCTGGAATCTTTGAAGTTTATTATTGGCATTTCGGTCTCCAGGCGGCATGGGCACCGGTTTGGGCTTGGGGGGGGGGGGTTATGGTCGACTGTCTGGGCGGGTTATATAGCCCCCAATAGGATGACCAAGGGACTTGTCATAACCCCCCAACCCATTTTTCCAAATCCTATCGGACCCCTTAGGGGGTTATATAACCCCCATAACCCCCCACGCCCCTGTCTGGTCTCCAGTGCATTGTTTCAAAACATTCACAGCTGGAAATGTTCGTGCAAGGCAAGGACAAACAGACGTCACAGGACGGCGCGTGTCACGACACGGAAGGAGAAATGGGCATCAGACTATTCACGTATATAGAATAATATGATGACTGTCTTTTTTTGTGCACTCGCGCTTGTAAAATCGGCTGCTCTATCTAACACTACCGGCAGAGCGACGCTGTACGCGATTGGGGAGGTTAGGGGGAGGTTATCAGCTAATTGATAAGAAATGCCTGACCTGAACCCCTCTCATTCGAGAAAAACCTGAACCCCCTGGAAATAGGTTGGAAAATTAAAAAACTTGTGCAATCGGACAAAAAAATTCGAAGTTTTAAATTCCCGCCAATATTTTCCTGAACCTCTGCCCAACTTTCAACACCTTTTAGATATATGGCATATATTTTCGTTCCACAGTCTGACAAATGTCATACCCCACGCCTAATCTCCCCTGACCTTATTTTAGAGACAGTTCGGTACCTCATATCAGGGACCTATTTCAGAACTATATTAAATTAAAATTTTGTCATTCAAATTGCGGCAAGCTCAGTGATTCGTAAGAAAGCCGGAAATAACTAAAAAATAACTGAAAAAACCGCGCTTTCCCGATTGAAATTATAACAGTGTAATTCGCAACATTTTTTAATGAAATAACCAGTTAGTCAAAACCTATTTTCCAATACCAATACCAATAATCAATAAAATCTACTGATATTAGATATTAGTGTTAGTCAAGTGTAGAGAAGAGCTAGTTCCAGGGGTATACCGTAGCTAGAGGAAGTGTGATGTGTAACGGGTGTCCGAGGCCAAAGGAAGTGCTTGCCTGATTATGTTATTTTTAACCCTGATTATGCAAATGTTTTCCTGAACCCCTCCCCAACTTTCGCTAACTGTTACATGTATGGTAGCTGTTAAATTCTTATTGTGCAGGAATTACTTTCACCCTTTTCATTCAACGATTGATTCAACCACACGTTAAAAGGCCGCTGTAACAGTCCTACTGCGCTGTAACGATCCCGGCCGACGGGGTTGCATCTCGCGTCGGCATATGCTGTGCTAGTCAAAACATAGCGGCGTGTTTTTATGCGGCTATCACGAACACTACAGTAGCTACCCGCTTGCCTCATTCTTGTTCTAAAGTTCTAATTCATAGCAGAATGTTAACAGCTACACGGAAAGCTTCAAGAAAATATTTCATTTTACCGGTTACTTTAGTAATAATACTCTTGTTCATTTCCTCTCACAAGCAAATTTTTTCAAAACTTAGTGTTAAAGTGCAACGGAAGACCGTTACTGACGTTATTGTTTTCTTTGAAAACAATATCACCGGTTTAAATGTGAAGAAACAAGATTTCTACATAATTGGCGTTTATAAAGCAGATGAAATGGTTCGCGTCATTTTCATCGCAAATTGCAGTCAGGAAATTCAACTTTATGTTTCATTACATAAAGACAAAAAATGTTTAATAAATGGTACTTTATATCTGCTCAATAAACAGTGCCCGCTAGAAGACCATTCAGCTTGTTTTTTCGCAGGATTTTACTTTGAATTCGTGCTTCCAACAGTTGGAATTGTTGATTATCAAATGATATTGCGCAGCGATGCTATGGACGATGAAATTCCAATTAAAATTCGTCATATACTTCCAGTCAGCCAAAGGAATAGTGTTGTTCTAATAATTAATTTTCATCCGAACATCATCAGAGGAGCACTTTCTAAAGCTTTACAAACTAAATTTTAAAGTGTATATAACACGTTTTATTTATCACTAATTCAAATCAAGGACAAAAGGTGTATGATGATACTTATTCGATTTAAACCTGAATTTATTTATTTTTGATTGATTTACATTCGCTTAATAGTTTCAAATTACTGGTATTAAAGCAACACTATTGATAGAAAGCACATATTGGCTACTTGCGTGAAACCACTGTTCTACTACAGCGACTGGATTCAATTCGTGCAGTTCATCGAATACTGGTTGGTTGCAGGTGCAACAAAGTTTCTTATCTATTATCAATCGATTAGTCCGGCAGTACAAAAAGTGGTCGACATTTATAAGGCTGGAGGCGTGGATATCGAACTAATCGCCTGGCCTGTACTGTCGAACCAAGAAGACGATTTAGCGTTGCATTTTACTGGACAAATCGAAAGCTACAACGATTGCTTGAACCGGGCCCGAATTCATGCGCAATTTGCCGCCTTCGTCGATTTGGACGAGTTCATCTTTGTAAGAAACTTACTTTTAATTGCTAAATTGTCCTCATCCGCGAAAAATTCCCCCTTCCCGTTACAATCCAAATTATCGCATTGTTTTCCTCATTCAAAATTAGAAATTTATGAGAAGAGGTATCTAGTAAGCAGCAGACATGTGCACGGGTTTGGCCGTAGGGGGGTATGGCGGGTATTCTAGGGGGGGGGGGGGTTATATACCCCCATACCCCCGCGCACATGTCTGGTAAGCAGATGGCTAGATTTTAAGCGGTACCCCAAATCTATCTATCGCAGCACTTTTATTTCCAATTACGAATTGCATTTATAGGTCACCCAGAACGCCTCTCTAATTGATATGCTGGAACAGTTGGATGCCAACGATTCTGGCTACTCCTTCCTGTCCCACGAAATTCGTTCAAGCAGCTTTGAATTCACTTCATCGAACAATAATGTCAGTTCGCTGTCATTCGCACCGCTATCGTCAGTCGCTATTGACAGGACAACAGTTTCCTGGCGAACAAAAGTCATTGTCAGACCAGAGATGATCAAAAGCGTCAGCATTCACATTATCAACAAGTATGAGTCCAACGCTCCGGAACTTCGGAAGTGCCCAGCGGAAACAGCTATTGTTCTCCACGTTCGATCAGTCAAAGACTATCACATTGAGAAAACTTCTGAACTAATTCGCACAGACATGCTGAAATCAGCAGCGGGGAAAATGACCGATAATTGGCAGAATAGATTCTATGCGACAGAAATTGATGCGAAAAGTTTGTGGGAAACAACATTGAATGATCGTATGAGCTTTGCAAAAAGTATGGATGCGTGCATTGCACGCTTATTTAAAAGCAGGCGTAAACAGTGCGATACTGGGAGACGATGTGATTCCATAACGAAAGACGTCACTCATACCTGGCTGTCACCCAATGTTTCGTGGATCAAAATATAACTTTTGCATTAAAAATCAGGCTTGCGATTTGAGTGTTGTTAGGCACAGTAGAAATCGGACATAAGAGAATGCACAGGAATCGGACAAAATCGCCACCAAAGGAATCGTCAGTATTGCGACATCACATAACCTTACCGGACTAAAGCTCAGCTTACGTAAAAATTGCCGCACAGCGAGAAAAAGGTGCTCTAATCGATCGGTGATCATCGCTCGTTTCAATTCGCGCGTCTTACCGTACTCTACATCTTGGCGTCGCAAAGTACAATAATTAGGTTGGAGTGAGCACACACAAGAGCGTCCTCAGGAGCCATCGATAAAATGCCATTGTGGACATATCTCGGTCAGAAAGTGGTCAGCTCGACCTCTGTGTACTGTAAATTCGTCCGGGTGTATTGCACGCGCGCACCTTCTGCAAGACAAAAATGCCCTCTGGCTGCCTTCCAAACGTTAACCACTTGGACGATTTAGTGCTGCAAAACTGTGTATCCCGCATTCACTTCTATCGTCGCTTTATTCTCGAAAGCGTCAGTAAGCAGCTAGCAGGCAACGTGAGAAATGATTTCGCCACTAAAATCATTTCGATAACTGTGCACCATTGTCAAATGATTGACGTCAGATTTCGAACAGCCGAATCGGGACTGTTTGCGAAGTATCTGAGGAACAGGAGTGGAGAAATGACTTCTGAAGCTCACGAAGCAGCACTGATAAGCATTTTCGCCCGTTGCAAACAATTCAAACATATTTGGCTGATCAGTCAATATCCATCTTCTTTTCCCGAAATTTTGGTGAAAATACTATCAAAAAGAAGCAACGTTCCGAAGAAATTGGTGCGGCTATCATATACGCAAGTTGACCCATCTTATGATATCGAATGGCGAATAGTCAGGTTATTGGCGCCGCTAATTAAAGTGCTTCATATAAGAAGTTGTTTCCCAATAGCTGTTGAGCAATCAGCTGTATTTTGGAAAGCCATCAGCGACTGCACGCCTCTGAAATGTCTCGCAATTTTACCGCGGTTTATTGAAGAAACGCCTTTGTGTGGCGATATGTTTCAAACCGAAATGCGAAGCTGTCTAAAAATACTGCAAATCAGTCACGTTACCATATTTTCTTTGGGGCGAAACTCGGCGGACTGGCTAACGAATGCACTCGATGGTGAAGCACTAAGGCACTTTACATATCTGAGTGTGTGGTTACCGCAACACAAGTGGGTGTAGGGGTGGGCATCGTAGAAACCCCACCTTGACAGTGTTGCAACTCTGACCAATAAATTTAACAATTTCGGGTTTACACGGGGTAAAATTGGGTTTGAACGTTTAGGAAGCACATACCCCAAACAGAATTCTATTCCTCCCGGACACGAGAGACCCCTGCCGACATCTGCCGCTTAAGCAAATTTTCAGACAGTCACTGGCAGTGGTGGGCACGACGGAGGGAGGCGCAGGTTCTTTGGGGTACAGAAGTTCACACGACTTCATCTGTGGGCTCGTAGCCTAATACCCTGGCTTCCTTATAACGGAAATGTAAAGTGCCTAATTATTCGTAGCCTTAAAACGTTGGGAATATATTTCGGCTATCATTCATGGCATTTGGATATTTGTAACGAGCAGCTGCTCAGTTACGTTCATAGACTACACGGCTTGCGATTGTTTTTTTGTCCTAAATATTGGACAGCAGAATACGAAACGATAATTTGTCGCTTTTTATCAGCCCTGCCTATCGATGGAAAACTCAAGATTTTTTGTTTTTTTTGTGCACACAGCGATAATTTTAAGCATACATTTGTTTCGACGGTCCAGTTTTTAATTGGGAAGGCGAAAACGGAAATCAAACTTATAAAAGTCTTGTTTGCAGTAAGCGGAAATATTTCGAAAGTTGAAGAGTGCAGGAAGGAGACAGTAGCTGTGATAGAAACAGAGAATGAAACTAAATTTCGTGAAACAGAAGATCGCTTTATTTTCGAGGTTGGGGAGAGTACGAAAATGATATTCGAGTTTCAAAATCCTAACAACTCGCACAGTTTTTCATGGAAGTATTAATACAGCGATATACAAGAGGCAACATGTCAACATGAACTAGTAGTGACACAACTAACGAAAGTAGAGAAAAACAGAAGGAACTAATGGAATCAGAAGCTCATGATGTCAAAGAACGGAAAATAGAACTGGGCAAACGCGGTCGCGAGCATGAAACAGGTTGCAGACTGACAAGAATCAATATACCGCCTTTACTCTATTAGTACAGCATGCCGTACTATTTTTCGACCCTCTGAAAATTTAAAGAATCGCGAAAAAGTCTAAACCGTATTGACCATTTTTCGATAAAATTTTCAATAAATTGTAAAGCGAAGGCTGCAAAATATTTATTTAACACAGATTTGCACAAATAACACGGAATTTCTCTTGTACGGTGACGCATTAGAGAGTAGGGGGGCCGTACTATTAGGGACTGCTGTACTATTAGAGAAAATACGGTAATCGTCTCGAAGCAAATAGTCTGCTTTTGGTGCCGGCACCAAATTTTTTCCTGCAGCGATGGCGCTGAGTAGTGCCTTCAGAACATGGTGACTCCGTGAATGAATTACAGTCGAACACGGATATAAGCGCAGCCTCAGAAAACCGAAAAATTGCTCATGTCTGGGGTCGGTCGGATGAGTGTTGTACCAGAGTACAGAGCACCGGAATTTACGAAACGGGTCTCATATCTGGGTTCGACTGTACAAACAAAACGCTCAGGGATATCAATAAGGCGCCAAATGAATGTCGTACTCAACGCACATCGCGCTAAAAACCAATTACAGTCATACAAGTAAGTGGGAATACCTTGAGGGTACCTTAGGTCCCCCAACCTGAGTAAAAAAACCCTAACCCCCTCTAATCGGAGAAAAAACCTGAACCCCCCTTGGAAATCGGTCGAAAATTTAAAAAAATTGCACAATCGGGCAAGAAATTTGGAAAATTTTGAAATCCCGCCCAAAAAGTAGCCTGATTATGGTAATTTTGACTCTGATTATGCAAATTTTCTCCTCAACCCTCCCCCAACTTTCGACACCAGTTACATGTATGATTACAGTAACACCTTTCCAGAGAGGAAAAAAACAAAACGAACCAATAGAACAAGAGAACAGTGACGTCACAACATCGATCAATGACCGAGGGAGTTTCGCGATGCTTCCATAATTCTCCATCAATCGTAGTTCAGCGCCAGCATGACCAGCTCCTCCAAGTCGACGATGTCGGGGTGGTCAATGATGACCTTGTCTGCCTGAAAGCGCGGCAAATTTGTGTTTTGTGTTTGTCACTGATTTTACATCACAGAGAAGTTTTAGACTACTCTGAACAAAATCACTTTTGATAAGCACCTGCCCATTATAAATGAAATTAATTGACAGTCTACGTTTATCATCACGTATTCCATAAACTAAACTATCGCCTTCCCAAAGAGTATGTAGCTTGAATTCTCGCGCCGTCACTGTTACAAAATTAGTTTTCCAGACAATGTAAGATTGAATAAACATGAATTTATGACATGAAACTAATTTAAAGCCAATTTACTACATGTCCCATAAAATTATCCCCCTTTCAGATTAGTGCGATTACTCACGCAAGAAAAAAAATTAGTTGTGCCACGTGGTAAACGAACTGACGAATGAAATGGAGATCGACTATGCCCACCAAGGCGTTTACTGAACTGAACAACTTCATCTTCAATTTATATGATTTGAGCGTACTAACGGCGATTCAGTGCATACATACCTTGTTGATACCGACCACTTCGCAGAGCTTTTCATAGAACGCGTACTTCGGTCTCCGCAAAAAGCTGAAAAAAACAAACTGTTCGATAAGTTCACATAGCATTAAATCAGAACAGAACATAAACAAGAATATTCCGAATAAAATGGTCCTCAAAATAAATTAGTTAAAAACGTTCTCTAACACAGTATTTGAGTATCCCATGTCCTTCTTAGCATATGATCAATGCGACTTTAATGTACTACCCTTAGTCAGGGTAAGGCATTAACAAGCAACTTACAAGTCATATGGAATTTCCTGGGCGCTTGACGCCGGCTCCTCTGTGAAAGATCGCGCGCCAAAATTGGCGTAGTGGACTGTCGCTCGTCGTTTTGGCAAAGATTGGGATGTTTTCGGCTGACAATCGCCCCTTTCGCACTGTTCCTCCTGCTGCTGCTGACGCAAAGTCGAAGACGACGGGTCAGCACCCAACGACCGAGGTTCGGATAGTTTTTGCCGAGCCATTGATGACTGAACATAAAAATATTGTACATAAAATCGAACGCATACACACTGGTTATATTGTTGGGGCGGTTAAGAATAGTGATGCATGACTATTACGATTTCATAGGACCGCCATAAGCAGAGTTATAATATACAATCGTTCAATAGCATTTCAAAAAACGAAAACCTCGAAAACCCCCCTCCAATCGCAGATAAATGCAATATCTGCTGTGCCTATATCACTTAACAGAAATTGCGAACAGGTATTGCATGCTTACCGGCGGCGTAGAGGAAGACGTGGAGGGTTGCGGGGCGTACTTCGTCCAATCAACGAACGTCAGCGGTCGTGCATCGAACGGCCTGGCTTCAACGACCGGCGCAGATACCAAAGCGGAACCACCAGGTATCTGCAAGCAAACATGAATTAGGGAAATTCGCAGTATTATTGTATTAATAGGATAGATGTGGGATGGATCATAAGAACAACCAAGGCCGCCTCATAGGTGAGGTTAATGAGGTAGAAGTCTCAGGCGCTGCGCTCCAAGGGGGGAGGGGGCGGGAGAGCGCCCTCAGCTTCAAATATTTCGTGCTTGCCGGCGTGATCAAGTTGACGGTTTCCATCTGCCGCTGTCGGCAGGCGCGCTCATCCTGCAGCTCGGCTGCCTTCTCTTTCTCCATGCGCTGTCTGTCCACCTCCTCCACCAACGCTGCTACATGCTTTTGGGTGGTCACGTTTTCGTGGCGGTCACTGCGGTTTTCTGCCTCGCTTTCATCGGCTTCTGGCAGCATGCGCTTCAGCTGCAAAGACAATCTATTTTGCGCGCAAATCATAAAATATCTAATATCACTCCTAGGAACGAATTTAAAATGCAAAATAAAACGACGACACTCAGTTTCATGGAACAACATGAAATCAAATCCGAATTCACAAAGGTGAAATAACGTAATGGACCCTCCATCATCCCCTCCCCACCGAAAACGTTACGCAACTTCTGCATGACCCCTGATGGCATCCACAAAAATAATAGCAAATCGCGAACCTCTTCAGCGAGCGCCGCCGATTTTCGTCCATCGATAAAATTGCCGAGTAGTTGAGGGTGCGCAAAAGCGCGCAGAAAACGCAACTGCTGCAGGCCGGTTAGTTGATACTGGGCGCAGAGGACATCGTCGACCGTCGTTTTCAGCGTCTCCTCTAACGAAACGCCGAAGCGGCCTTGAGGCCCGTCTGGCGGCAGCATCATTTCACCACTGACCCACGATGGCATGAGTAATCTGGAAAAGAAAGAAAGAAATAGAGAAATGGGACAAGCTAGAGATGGCAATTCTTAAACCATTCTAAATTCCGATAACAGTTGATATATTGGTTAACTACGTTGTACAAGAATTACAGTATGTATAAATAATACAACAACGCTCTTTGATTATAATTAATCATCGTAATTAGTTTTATTTCGTCACGAACACGTTTCACCCCCCCAACCATTATTTAACCAAGTACATCAGCGTGCCTAGGGATCTCCCATCCCCATGTCAGCAAGCAATGAAGGCTAAACAATTGCGCTCACCGCTTTTCAACGATATCGGCCAGGTGAGGCCACAGCTGGCACAGATCGCTCATCTGCGACTTACTCACGATGCAGCCAGAAGTCTTCTTGGAGTTGGTCACCAAATAACGATCCATTGTAGGTCGCGAGTAGGTGTAGTTGTGACCGCACGGTACCCAATCGATTAGACCAAGCTGCACCAATGTGTTTAACGCTTCTGGGTCGTCCGATATACTCCTGAATCACAGGGGTTTAAATGCATTTTGAATATAACCCCCAGCGCGGTGGTGTAAGGTACTGCATGTTGAAGAGATTGGAAGATATGGACGCTGTACTACAGTAAAAGTCATCCATTTCAGAACAGCCACCAGGACCAGCAAATTTTGGTTAATATACAGTTGGACCTCGAATACAAGAGAATGCGTGGAAAATCGGGGAAATTTCTCTTATATATCCAAGTTTCTCAACTATGCGGGCCGACTTTTCGTCTATTTTTAAAAAAATTCGACTGTATACGCGAATTACCGAAATATGGGACCTTCACCCAATACAAAAGATAGATAGTGGGACCAGCCATATCTGATCGACACAACTGAATCATCTATGCGATCGATAAATACGATTCTATCGCAAAAAGTATGTACTTCAGCTTACCAGTAATGTTTGGGAATGCAAGCGACGGTTCGATGTCCACGAGCGATAAAATAGAACAGCGACTTCATCAGCGGCAGGGTTAGTAGGCGATCATTCACCCTGCCATTTACTCTAAAATCATATTTTGATAATTTTGGATTTTGCAAACTCGGTGGAACCCGGCTACCGGTAACAGCAGCAAATCAACGCAACGACTGACCAACGCACCCTTTCATCAAATCGAGTCCATCGATGAGGATTGGTCTTCGCAATTCGCTGCAGTTTCGATTTCGCAACTGATGAGAAGCAGAGGTCGAAAATTCCGCGTAAACTCTGCTCAAACAATCAAATTCCACCATTTCTTGTCCTTGAAAAAAGTCATAAACGTTGGTCGCTTCCAGGGCCATTTGCTTTGTGCTCCTTCTTTGTTGTTCCAGTTGTTCTTGACTTCTGATGTGACTTCGATTACATTTTCAGAAAGAAGACAGTATTATCAGATAGCAACG
>JAQGAX010001495.1:0-10986 GCA_034698105.1 Plectus exinocaudatus | reverse complement strand
CTAAAAATTGGGAATCAATCTCGGCGGTGAGATGCAAGTACGGATATTGAAGTGCGGGATGGCGTACTCGAATATTTTTACCTTGCAATGGTCAAGTTCGGAAATCATGGTCGACCGAACTCGCTGCATGTAGGTCCAGAAGAGCGGTAGAGTGACGACGATGATGAAGACGGTCGCTGTGCTCAGCACCGTCGCGCAGACCGTCGCGGTCCGTTCAGACACCATCTTCAAAGTAGCCGTTATACTCGACTGACCAGCGTCGGCAACGAACGGCGCAGACGAGAACTTGACCGGAAACGAGGTCGGATCGCGCCCAACGAACTGACCGCTGTCCACGCATTTACTGGCGAGCGCGACCCGCTGTCTCTGCCAATGCGACACAGGGAAGTCAGAGAAGTTTAATAGTGACGTTTGTGGGCACATTCATCGACGCATGGTTCGCTTTGGTGCATCTTGCAGCAACTCCATTCATAATATCAGTAATTCACGGTCACACAGCGTATGGTGTAAGTGTAAGGTGTAAGACGCAAACACACAGCGTATCGGAGAAAGACCGACAGCAAATGGACCATTCAGCTAGTCATCACTGGGTAGGTAACACAATCGTTTCGTTAACTGTTTGAAAGTTAAGTAATACTTAAATTCATAGTAAGACATAGCGCTGAGCATCGTTAAGTGTTCCTAAACTTTACGAAACGATTGTGCAACCGACCCATTGTACTATAGTGAAACGACCGAAATGCCTCCGCACCCATTCGAATGCCTTCGGAAAGCAAAATTTTAGATCCCCTTGAACGTGTTATAATCGGCAGATATTTGTAAGGGGCACATTCGAACTTGGCAGCAAGGCGAGGCATTTTGGATTAAAATAAGATCACAATGCAGCTCCTTCCCGTGCCAATTTTTCTGCCATCCTCATTCCGTACAAGGAGTTTCTTGGTACATACTGGATGACGCACTAAAAAGAACTAATATCAGTAGAATTATGTTTTCTGATTGTCAGAGAGCTGTACCTCGTTGAAACAGCGAGAGATTTTGAGAATTTTCTTCCATAGATCACAGTTTTCGACTGGCTGATGGTCATCCATTTGCCAGCCGTTTTCTTCCCATTCATACACGTATGATCGCATCCCATAATAGACCATCTTGGAATGAGTGAACAAACGCACTTTAACTACGTTGCACCTTTCTTTCGCCTACAACAGAGAATATTTCAGTCAGGTCTCCGATGGACAAAATGAAACCACGGGCAGCGACAAAAAACTGACCAGTCGGAGTCCTTCGTACGCCGCCATTAGCTTCGCGCGATCTCCAGATTCATCATCGATCTGCAATGGACGACTCAAATTGATCGGGTGTCGTCGGCCATCTCCGACCCTGAAACGGCACAAATGATAAGAGGTACGATGGTTTATTTGTCGTTCTGCCCGACCAAACGCCGACGCCACTTTTCGCTCCTGGCAATCCATGTCTTGGACAAGCACCAACAACGAACACCTCCAATCGACCATATTTATCGAAAGTTTTGCTAAAAATGCAACAGTAAGCTCAAAGATACGCCTTTGTTGACACTCACTAGTAGCTCTGTCGGGTAGTGGGCGAATAAACCTCTTGCTTACTTTTGTCGCCAAATGAGATCTCTGCAGCCTCGGTTCCGTCAATTCGCAGAAGACTCGCTTCCATGATCAATTCTTGAACACCGAATAAATCAGAATGACTGGAGAAGCTCAGTCGATATGCTCAGGAAGGTGGATAAAAGGCGAGAATTATTGACTATTTGGAACAGTAGCAGAACACATTTGGTGGATATTCTCTAGTTCCGTGATCACTCAACAGCATCAGACTTCATCTTGTACATGTGGCGGCACTCAATAGCGTTGCGCAGAGAGAACGCAGCGAACGCTGCCTACGTCGTCAGCACGCGGCTGTCCGCTGTCATCCGGGTTCTGCGAGCGTCTAGACGATGCTCTATGCACAAGCGACCGACCTCTCGGGACGCGGAAGCAAAGTGCAAAGTGTTCTCAAGTTCTTAAAAGATACCTCATTGACATTGCCTTCTTTTAATGGAAAAAGACTGCTGAAATACACGACATAGGTTGCGATGACCATAGACGAATAAGGATCATATTAACCAATTTGAATCACATATTAATACAAACATTAGCGACTGCCTTTCTCATCATGGGGTGCTTCCCTTCCGCGGCACCCATTGGACAACCATTCGGCTTCAGTCAGACGAAATAGGGCTTGTTAGCGCCTTCCTTGGCCAGTTTGTCGGCCTTCTGCAGCAGAGGGTGCATGCGAGGCACCCACTGGATGACGCACTAAAAAACCACTAGGTATGTATAGCAACACCAGCATTTATGACACATAACTGGTCGAATTGACTCGATATTTCGCGCAATTTTTTCCATAGATCCTTGTTCTTGACGAGCTCTCCACGACTCGTCCTCCACCCATTGCATTCCCATTTGTAGATGTACTCGGTAAGACCGTTGAAGATATACTTGGAGTCTGTGAACAGACGCACCCTCCACGGGTAACGAATCATTTTGATCGCCTAACATCATTATTTCATTATTTCATTATAACATTTTCAGTTGAAAGAAAAAAGTGACAAACTTGATCCAGCCCTATCCAAGCCGCCATCAGCTCGGCGCGGTTGTTGGTCTGATTGCTGTCCGGATCGTGATCGTAAAACCCAAGGGGAGAACCCTCGTTGTCAATATGACCCTCTCCAAACCTGAATTTACAGTGTATCCTAGATTTATTTGTGCATAGCTTTCGTGACTTTATCCAAATGCAACCAACTTTTACTGATGTCAGATGAAGCATGAAACTTTTTCACAAGGTTTCATTGGTTTTTGATGATCTGATCTACCTCTGAGACGTGAAGGTTCTACTGTTAAGTAATATAGTTCTGTAAATTTTGACATTTTACACTAAGCGCTGCATTTAGATGACGCGTCAGTACGCAATGTAACATAGTCAAGAAAAACTCTCATATTTACTCTCCCTTGCGTTATAATTTGAATTCGACTAGAATTCGACTAAAATTTGCAGAAGTTATGAGCGAACGAAATCGGCCACACTTACGCGGGACACTACGTTACTTTGGCACAGTGGGCGGGTTCCGCAATGCGTACTTTAAATTATAGTATACTTAACGCAATGCTGTAGCATACCCTCTAAGTATACTTTAACGTTAATTACGCATTGCGAAACCCGCCCAATGACACTGACTGAACAAAGGCAATGCGAGCAAGTTGCTTACCAGATGCCGCATCCGCCTCGGGCGCCCTGCCGACCGTTCCGTACGCACGCACCGTCGGTGAACACCTCGATACGGCCCTCATAGTCGTGCGATCTGAACAAGTACAAATTTGCTGAATGACAAACTATGAAAAAATAACAGACATTGGTCCGCCAGCGTGCATCAGAATATTGTAGCCGCCCGACACGGTGTTGCAGCGGACGGCGTAGAAGTCTCCAAGCATGCACGCCATCATGTCTGCAGCTGTCAAATGGATCTTGTACAAACTGCAAGCCCGCCGTTAGCCTTCTAAATGAAATCGAACATTACTGCCAGACATAAAAGAACAAAAGACGTCGGTTTGCAGTTTCAACGAAAAAATGACCTAAAGGAGTTTGAATTAAATGTTACATATTAAACGGTTAGTTAGTTAACCGGTTATTAAGCGGTTAATTTGAATGTTATATATTAAAGAGGTCATGTTACGTATTCGGCTGCTAATGTAAGTAGTTGCAGCCGATACTTGTATATTAAAGGTACGACATTATATCTCCAGATGACTAGCATCTGGTCTAGCGTGGTTACATTAGTATGTCTACGCTTGCTCCTTGCTCATCCATCTATCTACCTATCATTATATGCACAGTACATCTATTCCTCGCCATCCCCATCCATCATTATCTATCTACATATCATTTTTGCTCGGACGCGCCGCGTTCTCTCTTCCTTCGTATTAGCGCGTCTGGCGCGTTCGATCATGTAGCAGCGGCACGGCCGTCGGGCACTGCCGGTGGAGAGCTCAAGGTCGTGCCGGTATAGCTTACCCCTGGCTGGGGGAGGGGGTGACCCTCCTGGTTACAGGTATGCTGCGAACCTCATGCACAGTCCGGATCGAGAGAACACGGCTATAAAGCCCAAGCAATGCACCAGATAACGGCGCAGTGCGGCAGGCGAATTACACTGCCGACGATGACTGAGCTCATGCGGAGATCGCAATCGCTATTTCGTTTAAAGCGCGAGCAGTTCATTGCGACGATCGGCATACTGCGCATGAATCTTTGCTTTGCCTTTCCGGCGGTGTTGCCGGCTTCATGCTGTGTCTTTCGTCAGAGTGAGTGATGCAACAGCCACGCAAAGGTTTTCACTTTATCAAGAAAGTTGGTAAAGAGTAATCAAACTGCACGTTTCAACGCGGGAAAACAAAACAAAACAAACCCCGAGTTTTTCGTTTCGCTAGAAATGTCCGAACATCAACAAACGAGAACAGACAACGGACGAAGAGCTATTATTGATGATGGTAAGCGATCACGATGAATGGTTTCGTGGCGAGACGCCAATCGCCGAAGGCATCGCGATGTAGATGCTGCTAATGCAATGAATGGCATATAAAACTAGCAACAGGATGTCAAACAAACAGGGGGACGGTCGACGATCCGATTTCACGGATACCGTAGTCCGGCCGCCGTCCCACCTACAAGCGCAAACCAATGCAGGATGAAGAACACGACGCATATTCTCGCGCAATACTAGATGGAAACCACACACATTCTGGGTATCGATGGAAGACAATACGGATAGACCGATGGTACAATTTTAATGATGGTAATTCAATTTTCGCACACCGACCGAAAAGACGAGAAATTGTGTCCACGACCGATCAAACTGCAGAAAGTAACAATTGTACGCGACAACAACCACCATATATCGTTTCACACGCGACAACAAGAGTTCAACGCAATCTCCAAAAAGCAATACCATTCACGCTAAACCTGTCGTCAACGTACACAAACAGATACAATCCAGTTGAGTCGCCAAGAGAATTCCGCAGACAAAGCAGAACTGTGGGCACAATTTCTCATCAATGAGTCACCGCCGCGACTGAAAAGATGGGCTAAAGTTGACAAAATCCAACGTATCGAACCAATCACGCGACGAGCAGCGTACACAACTCATCTCGCAAAACATTGTTGAATCCTACCAATCCAGCCCGAACCAGACGCAACAGAGTTCTCGGTCGGTGGTGGCAAAACAATTAGAGTAGTTGGAAAAAACGCGATGGTATCTGATGGAACGACGGAGAGATATAATGATAGAAAGGGAGCCCTAACAAACTCGGCGACGCAGCACACTCGACGGTAACTGATGATGAGCAGCAGCATAGCGACGGATATAAAATGATTCTCGACTGTTACGCGCAGTTGAAACGTGCAGGGCCGCGGAGCTCCTATTCCTCGGCTTTGAGCGCCGCGCCGTTCTCCTTCGTTTCCTCCTTCTTCGACTCGCCGTCCTTCGCGCCCTCCTTGGCGTCGTTCTGCGGCGACTCCGATCCGCTGTCACCCTCCGTATTGTGACGGCTGCCTCCTCGACGGCCGCGACCTGCAATTCATCCACCATTAACAAAACATAGTTATAATTCGGAGACAAATGTAATGAAACGAACTTCTTTCGTCAAATATCGACCCGCCCGAGCTGTTTTAATTATTTCACTCATTGGACCGGTAAATATCCTAAAGTTAAGTAATACTTAGAGATACTTAGCGCTATGCTTCATAATCGACTTATTACTATTACTTATGTATTACTAAGTATTACTTAACTTAAGATCCGATAATCCCAGAAACAAAATAAACTTACCAGCACCACGACGACCGCGCTTGGCCTTGGCTCCGCGCTTGGCCTCATCTCCTTCGCCGCCCTCGTGCTGCTCTTCAGCTCCCTCGGCGTCGTTTTGTTCGCTGAAAGACAAACAGATTGGTCTGTTGGGCAATTTTACGGCCACGAGTAACTTTCGACTATTTAACTAAGATAAAAATGATAGGTTTGAAGCAGTGATTTTGAACGCCGACCCCGGGGCCGCCCCAGTACATAACTGGCTTGAACCACTGTAGAATCACTCTCAACGTCAACTTTAGACATCAGTGCTCAAACTGTTACCTCTCAGATTTGCGACCACCGCCGCGGCCACCACGGCCGCCGCGGAATCCGCCGCGTTCACCAGTGCCTCGGAAACCGCCACGGAAGCCACCGCGGAAGCCGCGAGGGGGACCGCCAGCGCCGCCGTAGAAGCCGCGGCCGCGGAATGGCGGGCGTCCTCCACGGAAACCGCCGCGGAAGGCAGCCGGTCGTCTGCGACCACCTTCTTCGACTTCATAGTCTTCTGCAAAATCAGCGCAATTTTCAACCGAAAATGATCAATGAGGAATAAGGAGAAGCCATGATGAAGAAAATCCGATTTGAACCGCTGGGAGCGTTTCGTAAGGGGCCGTTCATAAATTACGTCACGCTTTTGGAGGGAGGGGGTGTCTGAGAAGGTCTGTGACGGACGCGTGACGCTATGACGTCATAGCTATGCTTTACCATAGGCAGGGGGTGGGTCACCGAGGTCGACTGCAGCGTGACGGGGGGGTGTCGGGCAAAGGCCAAAAACAGCGTGACGTAATTTATGGACGGCCCCTAACTGTAAGCAACCGAAACGATAGGCGGATCCCTCCCTACCCAGATAGATCACTGCTCGGTTAGATCAGAAAGTTACGCTGGCTGTTCGCCAGCCCCGCGCCTAAGTTGCGATTCAGATTAAGCTAGAGAGAGTGATTAAGTATGGAACAGGCACGCAAGTCAAGTGAAAAACGCGCACCTTCTCCCTCGCCCTCGCCGTTCGGACGCCCGCCGCGGCCGCCACGGAAGCCGCCGTAGTAGATGCGTCGACGGTACGGCGGCGGACGGGAGTCCTTGTCGGCCGCGTACTTGGATCCCTGCACGAACTCGCCCGACGGTCCGCTCACGTTCGCCGCTTCGGGGCCCTGAAACAAATCCATCCATCCATTCTTATCCTTGACATTCACATGATATAGCAAATGCTATTGTAAATCTGCAGCCGTAGGAACCAATCGGTCTAAAATCCGCTCACTCGATTGGTTGGATCTGAATTTGGAATAACTTGATTGGTCAGAAACCTCACTCGGTTTAAAAAAATTCGGTCGAGTGATTGGTTCCTACCGCTGCAGTACTCAATGTGCAACACAAATTGGTGTCCACAGAGTCAGCCACATTAATGAATCCATTGCCTCACAAGTGAAAAATATGCAGTATCAACGCACCTTTGCGCCTTCAACAACATCGAACTCGACCTCTTCGCCGTCACCGAGCGAGCGCAGGTACTTGTTGGGATTGTTTTTGACGACGGCCGTCTGAAACACCGCATTGATACTTGTTACCATGGCGTGAAATGAACGAATCTCCTACTTGATGGACAAAGATGTCATCACCGGTGTCGGTGCGGTTGATGAAGCCGTAGCCGTTCTTGACGTTGAACCACTTCACCGTGCCCTTGATGCCGCGAGCTGAAACGCGAGGCTCATTAAACGAACGAATTGTTGCAGTAGACAGCGAACATTGATACAAATACAACACAATAGTGATCTATCCGATAAAGTGAGTCCCCGAGGTTTTCCATCGGGTAATAATGGTGCCCTATTCGGTTCTGACCGTGAAGTCGCACCTGCTGTACTCTAAATGTCTCAACTGAACCTCTAACATAACAGCCCAAAGCCAGTAACTTGGGACTTAACAAAAACTTGACAAAAAAAACCCACCAATGATTTTCTTGCCGTCGATGTGGTCGGCATCGTTGAGTGGCGCCTCGGCTTTATCGTTTTTCTCAGTATCGGACATCCTCCGTTATTATCGGGTGATCGATTGATCGAGTGATGTGTGATGTTCAAAAAGACTTGAAACTCCCGCGTCTCTTGGAGATGTTTGAACCCGGTTCTTACTGTAGACGATGTTGTCTGAAAAGTGTCCGACATCAGATCAAAACTGACGCAGTCGGGTGAGTCAGTAGTTCAGGTTATTGCGCAGCTCGACGGTAGGGTCGGCGGCTGCCGTGTCCTATCAGACGAGACGAGACAGCTAAAGCAGACGACAGCCAAACTGCCACAGTCGCCCACACCACAGAATAGCCTTTGATTACACGATGCGCAATTCAGACTACAAACTGGCACGGTAGACAACGCGATGCAGGTACTTTGCTTTGCGTACGCGCAGGCATATTCGCCTTTGCCGACGCAAAAAATCGATAGCGACGAGCGACCAAAGCCAGATTTTCAGAAGCAAAAGCGCCGCCGTACACGAGAAATGAATTGCGAATAGATGATGAAGACGCTCATTCGAGCAGACGCCTACCTTTTTCGGATGTTTGGCCGTCGGTTGTCGCTGGCCGCGGGTTCTTCCAGGATGTTATTCGGGATGGTACAACACGAAAGTTCGGGTGGTAACGCTCGCTGGTGTCTCCTCACCGGATGTCGACTGACTAGCGGTGCATCGATGGACGCAAGATGGCCGACAGCCGAGCAAACCGACGCTCATTGGTCGATTTCGTCGTGTCGCTTAGCAACTCTTTTTTCGTCGCGGCAGTTGCTAGGCAGGTGTCGATGTATCCATAGCAACTGCAAGATGCATCTTTGATTCGTAACTTCGTGGAGCGGCGCAGGCACCACGGCACCGCCTGTCTGCTCAGATCTCTGTTGTTTCTGATAACTGAGGAATCTCTTTAGTGTGCTGCGAGCAGCATCAGTTGTTGTTATTGTCTGATCGGCATTAGCCGACTCTAGATCGTTGTAACAATTCGTTCGATCGCCACCGAGCCAACTCTAGATCGCTGTAACAATTTGTTCAACGATCGCCACCAAACCAACTCGTAATGGACCTGTTGCCTTCGGAAGGCGCCAATTCCAACGGCGCGTTGATGCTCAACCTGGAATCTTCTCTGAGCTCCGAATTGCCTCCGCTTACTTTTCTGGCCGACGCCAGTTTGTGGTTCGAAGAACAACAACACCAACGCAGACCCAATCAAACGGCGGCAACCGCTCTAGAACCGACCCCCGAATCGACTTTGACAGTTTCATCAGTTTCTTGGCAAAGAAATGGCCGCCAACAGGACGATGCTGTTGATGACACTCACATCGCTTCCAGCTGCAGCACACTCAGTTCTACTGCAAGCAGCACGACACCGATTCACCACTTTACTACCACCAGTGTCGCTTCGTCGGAAACCCCGAATACGCTTGTTTGCCGCGAAGCAGATCGCTTAGAAGTGGCTCGCATAATGGAACAGTTAAAACAAGGTTGGGACGGCACCGCTGCTCAACCGGAAACGAGCGCACCCCCGTCTACCGTCGAAGGTATTGGGTGTCAGTACGACAACAACACTTTAACCGTTGATCTTCGACCGCTGTTTACTGAAGAATTGCGCAACACAATTATCGTTCATCAGAAAGTGCCCATGAGACTGCAATTTCCTTTCGGTACCGTTACGCTTCAAATGGACACCACCAAGCTGTGGCCGAAGCAGCAGCTGCCAATTAAAACTGGCACTGATGCACCCGTTGAGGACTGTAGCAAAATAACAGCATCGGCTAATGAAATGGTTGATAAGGTCACTGGGACGAAATCGTGGAAGTGCCACCTATGCATGGTCGAGAGGGTCTACGCGTCCAGATCGGGACTCGCCTCGCATCTGCTGATCCATTCAAATCGACGGCCATTCCAATGCGAAGTGTGCTCGAAACCGTTCCGTCAGTTCGGGCATCTGCAGTCGCACATGGCATTGCACACCGGACAAAGATACTTCCGCTGCGACAAATGCGCGTCGGCGTTCACTCAGAAACACCATTTGACTAGTCATCAGGCGCACGCCGACTGCTTCGGACAGAAGGAGAAGGCGGCGGCGTTCAGCGCTGGTGCCGCCGCGAAAAAAGCAACTCGCGGCAGCAAGAGCAAATGCCTGAGTTGCGGCAGGCGATGTAGGTCGATAGCGGAGCTGAAGAAACATCTCATTAGCGACCATGCAACGGCGACATCGAGCGGGCTCGACCGGAGCGAATTATGCTCTTCCTTCTCGAAGACGTCGTCGTCGGGATTGGACGCCGCGGCCGTCGAGAAGGCGCACGACATGGTCAAACGAGGATCGAAATGATGCCCCAATTGTTGGGCGAGCAGCGCCGGCCTAGGGGAACACCGACTTCTGTGTACATCATCACGAATCTAATGCGACTGATGGCGCATGACTCGAACGCGCCAGGGGGCGACGCCATTTCGGAAGCGAAATCTGATGGACCGCGTCGCGTTCGGTCGCGAGCGCAGTCGTCCTTCGAGCGCTGCCTGGAGACACCACCGCCATCGCAGCGGGACAGTCTGGCAATATTCGATGATTACCTTCTGCTCCCGTCTGCTCTGTCTGCTGCTCCTTGCCGTCGTAAACGATTATCGTTCAAGCAATGCCGACCTTGGGGTCGTGCCCCATCCGTGTCTGTTACGCTGTAAGGACAATCACATGCTCGAGATGAGCAACGAGTGGTCGCCCGACTTCGCCCTGCCAATCATCTCCGTGCTCAAGGACTCCAAAAACGCGACGGCCGCGTTCGCCTTAACCGAGGACATTTGCAAGTACTGCCTTTTTTTTGCCTTTTCTTGGAGTTTCTTTGACGCCAAGTGTCTTCATTTAGTTACAACAGACGGTTGGAGTTTTGCTTGACCGGCTGCGCACCGTCGTCAAAGAAGACGATCATGTTGGCCGGCTTGCTGCCTTGGAAACATATCTGCGATGTGGAACTTCAGAGTGCGTTCGAGCATGGGCACCATCATCTTTCATGAAATACAGTAATGACTTCAGCGATGCGATCACTGCTACCTTGTTGGGCGCTCCACGCGAGCGCGCTGACCTTAGCGTGCAGTGC
>JAQGAX010001494.1:0-10987 GCA_034698105.1 Plectus exinocaudatus | reverse complement strand
AGTGTGTCCTTTATGACGCGTGACGCGGAGGTATGTGACGATACTCCACCGACAGAGACCAGAGGCCTAAGTCTTAGCCAAAATTTAAAGAAGTTCAGATAAAGGCACTAGGGTATGAGGTATATATTTACCCCCAGGCATCCGGTTACCTAAGTGGAGACCAATATGAATTTCACACGAAAATTAAACCAAAAATTAAGCGGTAAACAATTAAGTAAACAATTGTTGTGGAGCACCGTCCTCATAAGACTTGAGCCCCGGATTGGCGATGACGATGTGTCACGGTGCGATTCGGCGCGTTTCGGCGTAAAATAAATGTGCGTCCTTCAAAAATGATACTGATTGAAACGTGGAAATGCAATTCGTCTCAAAAATCGTGCAATTCTCGATTTTCTGCGATAACTTGGCTAATCCCCTTTTCTTACACGATGCCTTGTTGGTGAGGAGACGAGACAGTGAATTCATTTGATAAAAATCACATAGCTTCTCATGCAAGTTAATTTGAGAAACTAACAAAAATATCGGGTCGGCTATGATCCCAATAGTAGAACCCCACTCCGAATCTTATTCTTATATCAGAAAAAAGGCAACTGCTATTGCACTGCTTCTACATGTTTCACCCGATAGCGATACTGTTGATCAATTTTATTCTATTCGTCAACATCGCAGAGTAAAAAACTCCATGCGATACAGTCACCCACATGAGAATGAGACTGGTGTAGGAATTCAGGTGTAGGAGTTAAAACCAAACCTTAAAACCATGGGCCGTTCAGGGGCCGGTCCCAACAGAAAATCGTTACATGGGGCCAGGAAAATAGACGGGACCGACGGGATTGTCTTGCTGGTTGTTTGCAGTCACGCGTTTGTCGGCGCTATGAATTTTTCGGGCATCAAGACAATACTGCATTATTTTAACAGTTCACCGTCAATCGTTTCAATCAAAAATGTGCCATCGCAATATCGTACATTTCAAGAATCACAGAAATGGATCACAGAAGACAGCAGTAAATCATTTTAACACATTTTACTTAAGGTGCCGGTCCTGATAGCCACGATAGAAGCTCAAAGTCATCATCATATTCCGCTAGCGTGTTCTTCTTAGCGATGCGGTTCTCTTCCTCGCAATGCATACCCCTGAAATGAAAAGATTTCGTTGCGCATGAAATACGCACAGCTAAATCCTCGCAACTAGGACACGGCTTCCACGGCGGACCAAAAATGCAGGTATCTGGAGGGGCCGACCGGTAAACCCATCTCTTACTTGCGCTCATCAACCGGGGGTGGAGGAGATACCTTTTTACCTTTGAATAGCCCTCCCGTCATCCCCTGACTCTATCGAGGGCATGACAAACTCCGCCTCAAAAAATATTTAATTTGTTCTTGAGCCGGTCACTTTCCTCTTTCAATTTGATTTTAGGTTATGCGCTTGATAAAAAGGAGCGATAGCATCACGCTTCCGTCGCAAGCCCTTCGCAATCTTTCCCTCCTACAGCGTGACGAAATTAATGAATGATCTCAAAGCACATAAAGGAGAACTGTAGTACCTTCTCTTCTCTAAGAATTTGCCCTGTTCTTGAGCAATAAATCGCTGCAAATTTTCTTCGTCAAGTTTCATTTTTTCTTTTTCGCATTCTTGCTCCAATTCAAAATACAATGCGCTCACAAAAAAGTTTTTGCAATTCCTTAGAAAACGATATTCTAGTTGATATTTGAAAAACATTTCATGGCCTGAAAAATTAAGAGCCGATTTCAAACAATTTCATGAAAATAAACTTTGTAGCTGATGATTGAATCCACGGCACTTTGGGATCGAGAAGTGGGCACCGGCCACCCCTGATCCCCGAACCGCAGGGTTACAGTATGGCGTGGGGTATGCATCCTCAAGCACCCACGCCGCGATCAACTGGGATTATGTTGAGAGTGAGTCGTGTAGTATAAACCAATTTTCCTGGACCCCTGTGGAAGCGGACGGACAGCCGACAAAAACGCACGCTAATGCAGAAATGGTAGCGAAAATTTTTTGCCTGTGATGCGATAGGCAAGAGTCAGTTTCGAAAGCATCCAAGCGAACCTACAGCATCGTATATGCTCGCATTAAACAAAGCAAACAGCTTTTTGACTGACAGTGTGACACTGACAGCACTTATATACGGAAAACCAAAGAGCTCTACTTTAGACGAAAAATCGTCATTATACTGACTGAAACCTGCATTATAAAAATTGATTCATGCTTGGTACTATTGACTTGAATATTATTGCAAACCTGCTTCAAGAAATTGCAATTTCAGCTGCTGAATGTCTCCGCCGCTTCTTTGAAGCGCATCCAAATCTTTTCGCAAGTCCTTGTCGCATTTTGAGCGAACAAAAGCGCATTCGACGCCATACCGCATTAGTTCATTTGCAACTATTAATTCTTCTTCACGCAATGTGTCCCCGGTGAAAACCAGCACCAGATCGAAAGCCAAAAGATAGTTTTCGCTGAAATTCGCGAGATATCGGACATTGATAGCTATCCTACTAATGCTTGAAGCCAATAGAACATCATATCTTTGCCTACCTCATAGGTAGGCGTGGGGGTATGCATAGGTAAGGCATATTCATGTCTGTACGCTCCACAGCAAAGGCACATTGCGCAATGAATCAATGGTCCGTCTTGAAATAAAGATCACGTACCGGATGTAGTTTTTGAGAGGACTTCCGATTCTTCCAGTCCCCGGCACTTCCCAATACATAATATCGCTGCTTGAGGATTCATAGCGAATGGTCGATTCACTCGGAGAGTCGAATGCTGTGGAAGCTTCACTTTTTAGTTGAGATTCAGTGTCATTCCCAACAGAAACTGTTAGTGCTTTGAGTAGTCGCGATCTGCCTGATTTTAATGCTCCGCACACTGCTATGTTGAATAATTCCTGAAAATTGCAATATGAAACTTTACAATCTGAAAAATGTAAATAAAGGTATACTATATGTACAGTACGTACTTACCGGGTTTAATTTCAAACTTTGCTCCGCTTCTGCCTTTACTTTATGCCGTTTAGCCTCTGAATATATACTCCTTATTGAATCGCTGACCTTGGTTGAGATTGTATGCCACATTTTTGCAATCTTGAGGTCGTTAATATGCGCGACGGTAACGTCTCAAATATTCTGAATTCTGAAAAACGATTCATTTGGTGCGTTATTGATGACGTGGGCGACAGGGCGTTGGAGATGAAAATGTGGTGGGACCTCCTCCCCAATATATTAGCTGTACGACATTGAAATTGAAGCACCACAAATGAACAAAACGATAACGGCATAACCGTCGTAGCATACAACCAACGTTATAAATATAGAAATCGACTCGAGACGCCTCACGCAAATATTTTACTTCCAGTTTCCGACACAAACAATATCGCGTGCGTGAACGTGACTAAATTAATAAAAGCATAAGTACACATTTGAAACTTCTGCCAAAAAATTGACGAGAGTGTATAATGCAATTTATGTGTTCTATTTTATTCTGATGTTCTCAGCTCAGGGGCACACCACGCGCTCGGCTGGTTTCAGCAATTATGAAATCTATTAGGAATTCTTCTTGAAGCTTTCGGTCTTCCCTTCTTTCTTCAAACCATTTCGAACTAATGCAATAAAACGGAATTTTCGGCAGTCGGAGATCTTCGTACTTGTTCATCTCGTCACAAAAGTACGCGCTCGCTAAAAAGCGAAAAGCGAGTTTCGAAGTTTCGGTTGTCAGCATATCGACACGAGCGATTATCACTGACCGTAAGGTGTACCTGGAGCAGGACCAGATTTTCACAGGGCCCAAGGAGCCCTGGCCCACTGCAAAGCGCAGTAAAAATTCGACCCAGGAGCTGGTGAAGCAATTTTTAGCCGAAAAAATAGGGTCAAATTAGCCTGTTGGCCCATCAGTGCAGGCGAAATAAGGCATGTGGTCCTGACATGGAAGGAGGGTTACGGTATGCAAATCGGAAAAAGTGTGATGTAAGAGAAATCTATGTCGAAAGACGTCGAACAATCCCAGCTGCTGATTTGAACAGTTCATATAAAAATTATAACCTTGCTTCAGAAAATCATTCTTCGCCGCTTCAAAGTCGCTGCCATCTGCAGTAATTTTCGTATCGCAAAATGAGCACACGAACGCACATGGCACGTTATATTTCAGTGCTTGCAGAGCTATGTCCACGTCTTCTTTGCGAACTACGTCTTTCACCAGAATGACAAGTTCATCAAATACTCGGAGATACTGGTTCCTATTATTGGATATGAATAAATTCGTGAGCAACGAGCAACAAAAAGGCTGAGAATAAAATGGTTTGGCTGGCAGAAATAAGGTTAAGGACCAAGATGATATAGGCGATGGGATATCTCATCCCTTCGCCCATCCGAAATTAGAATGGTTCATCTCAACAATTCTTGGTTATTAGTCGCAAAAATTGTCATCGTCGACTTACGATCTACTTACTAACCATAGTCAGCCTTTAAACAATGTAAAAAAATCTTACTCGAAATATGTACCAGCTGGTACTTTGTTCGTTCCTAAGCCAGGTATATCCCAGAGCATTATGAATGAATGCTGTGGAAAGCTGTACTTGGTGATTTTTGAGGTGCATTCAAGAAAGTCGGTTTTTGCCCATCCATTATCGCCTTCTTTAACACCTCGAAGGACATTGATCAATCTAGACTTGCCAGCATTCACATCTCCGCAGAAACCGATGTTCATTTCGTTAATCTATAACAGTTACGTAAGACAAGCAGCTAGTTTATGCTGCTTGAATTTTGCAAACTCACTCTCATAATCAGACCTGTAACCAGGGGGCGGGAGGTTAGGGAGCTTGCCCCTTGCCAGGACCAGACCCCCTTGGAGACCCTAACAAGAAGGTACACCAGTGATCCCTCCCGTCGACCGATTCAAACCCTCCTGGTTTCGAACACCTGTTACAAGCCTGCTCATATTGCAATATTTCAATTTGGATAAAAATTCAAGCATATGCAAAACTAGACATTCAATAGTGGTGCTGATATCGTACAGTTCCTTTTAGTTTTAACTTCGCGGTTTAGGGACCCGAAACGTTTCTGCCACGCGGTTGCGGAAAGATATTGTTGGCCGCCTGAACCGGTGCCCACCTCTGGGCGATACATGGTCCATTATGCCTCGCTCAACTCTGTTTAACTTTCAAGATTATAAGAGGCAATTTTTGAAAAGTTTGCGTACCGCGTCGATTCCCAGAAACTTATTAGCTTTTTCAATAATCTTCGACTGCTCTGCTAGTGGAAGATCTCCTAGATTGCGTGGGATGGTTGGTTTCTTTGTAGCATGTTTTGCAAGTCTGTAGACAACATAACCGGCAACTGGTACAATAAGCGCCACTCCTGCTCCGGCCACGCCAGCAACCACCGGCAGCTCTGCTTGGGTAAGGACGGTTGCTGCAGCCGCGCCAACGTACGTAGTCACCATTTTGGCGATGTCTCCCATTCTATAATAAATCTATAATAATTCATTTTGCTCTTTCATGCAACCGATCTATCAACGGAAAAAGAAGAAGACAACAAGAACAATGGCAATTGGGGACATATCTTATTTTCCAATATAGGGACAGACGTAATCTGGGGACACTTTACAGTACCACACGGTGCAAATAGTATGGAGCGATACACCAAACGAGTCGCGTAAATAGTTACTGGAAATGTCTTAAGGGACACAAGAGAGTATCGTCCTTCAATAGGGACATTTTGCTTGCAGTTTTGGTAAAATATTATCTTACGGCTTGCTATGCTCGCATTACCTAAGCCTAAGCTTCAATCAAAGAGAAAAAGCGTTTCAGCTTATTTGGCGTAATTTTACTTACAGGTTTTATAACATGTTAGAGTGACAGATAGTAAGGATACGAACGTTTCAGTATTGTCGTAGTCACGCAGCGCAACCTAGAGCTTAAATAAAACATTTGAAAAAGGTAACGCGCGATTTTGGCAGAGAAACGCAGTCACGGACTGCCGATGCAGCCACACGACGCTGGGTCGCGTACTTCTCTATCAGTTGGAGTACGCGTACGACACATACCCGTCTCGCCCACGCCGTTTTGGACCATAGAGCTCCGTCAGAGTTCCGCAAACCTGTTTTGCATCAATGTCGAGTATGGATGTTTCAAGAATGAGCTAGAAGGTAGTGATAAAAGAGGGTAGCTAGACACGCCTTATATATGACAATTTCCAGGAAACGGTACGCAGAGAGAATTGATTTAAATTATTTATTGCAATAAATCATAGGCAGTGTAAGGCAACCATGCAGTAATGCAAAGAATACAGTAATGAAGCACTTTAGTGCACAGTTGCAAAGAACGAAACCGAAAAAGAATTAACATAGCGAGAACCCTTAAATCACTATTTCTGGATTAACAATTGACAATCATTTCGCTTTGCAAAACTGCACCTACGGTTTGCATAGTGCGCAGTGCGCTACAAAATTTTTAATCTATTGTTACGCATAAGAACCTTCTAGAAGTGTTCTGAACGAATGCGCCACAAAGCCATGTTCTTCCAATGCAAACTCGTGATCTTCGTAGCTGCCGCTCTCAATTACCGGTGCGCTAATATGAAATAGAGGTTTGATGGCCATTTCCACGCCACAGCACGCCGCCAGATTTCCTTTGATATGAGCTCCAGCTAAATGAGAAAATATTATTTTACAAAGTAATATTCTGCACTTGATAAAGTGGATTCTAGACTGAACGCGAAGCAAGCAATAAATGAAAAAATTGTCTCAGCAATTTTTCAGTTCCGGTAACCTGGCGCTTGTTGGTAATATAACCCCATATACAGTGGTCATGTGTGCAATGCACCCCACCCAATAAAAGATGACCGGTACCCAATTCGGCTTCGGTTGGCGACTTGTGAATACATTTGTGCCCCACTCTCCGTTACCATTTTAGCGTAAAATTTAAGAAAGTGTTCTTACACGTGCTCATGAATTCATCTTTGATTTTCTCGCGCGTTCTGTTACTGTTCTTTTCCTTGGTAAACAATTCTTCAAGTGTGATATCACATTTCGATCGCACGAAAATCAGTGGAATGTTGTACTCCTGCGCTTCGAGTGCGAACACGGGGTCCTCTTCTCGCATCGCATCGCCAAGGAACAGTACAATCAAATCAAACGCATAGAGCATCTGCTTGCTGCAAATAATGAGCTTTATTGGGGTGGTTCATTAATTACGTCATACTGTTTTTGACCTTTGTAACACTACTTCCTTTGACATTGCCTAACGTTAACGTCACGCTGCCGCTTAAATCACCACATGATGATTGAAAAATAGGGCGACCCTCGCAAATAGTTCGATCCCATTGGCAGGTGATCGAAATGCAATGCGATCGGTCGTTCTCTTAGAATAAATACGACCTATCGTTTTCTTTCATCCATGAAACTAAATAGACGACTTTTTTGCTCTACCTGAAATAATCCTTGACCGGAACATCTTTAGGTCCAGCGCCAGGGAAATCCCAGAGAACAATTTTTTTCAAAGGACCATCTGTATCCTTGAATCGATAAGATGCGAATGTAGTCGTACTGTGAAAGTAGCCCACTTTCGCCCATCCATCTTCGCCCTCTCTCACACCACGAAGAGCGTTGATCATGCGAGACTTGCCCGCCTTGACTTGACCACAAAAGGCGACGTTGTATTCGTCATCCTGGATCGAACAATATTATGTTTCTAATATCAAATCATTGATGCACAAGGAGATTCGACTTGGATCGTCCCAGGGTAGGCTCTGCAATTTATGGGACGGATGGAAAGTCTAGGGGTCTGCACAGGCGCTGTTCAGAGATCAAAAAGCGCGCGGCAAAATCAGCATTCAGGGGCAAGTCAGCAGTTTTCATAGGGGGGACCCTATCATTTTTTGGGCCTCCGAAAACTTGAGCAATGCTTTGTACCCCTTAGCTACGCGCCTGGGTCTGCAGGCTTTTCTTATAACGGAATGGCGCACGTACGGGGTTCAAAAAATGATAAGGCTATCGGTTCAGCCACAAAAACGATTTTCGGAGAATGTTATCACATTTCTTAGCCGCCCGATGGCTGAGAAGGGTAATTATCTCCTCTTAAATTACTCATGTAACTGATTTTTCTGATTAAAAGCCCTCAAATAGAAGCCCCGGGGGTTTTGTGTGGCTTGATTTTTCACATTTTTGCATGCTTAACTAGTCTACTGATAACGAAAGTTTGTATTTTAAAACCAGAAGTCCCCAAGGCGCGTATTTGGAGTTAAAGTGAAACGAGAATATAGTCAAAACGGTTTCTAATGGGAAAACCCCGTTGCAGCTATAATTGCAAACTACGAAATCAAAGACTTTTCATAACTTACGGTGTTGATGTTAAAATATTGTCTTGCATTATAGCGGAGGAGTCGCTTCTTCTCCTCAGATAAATTCTAAAACATAATTTCCTCAGTTTCAACAATTACCTCATCATCGATTCTTCATTCAATAGTCTCACCTCAGGCGCTTGAAACGGACGTCTTGGACCTTCAAAAAACTCTTTCACTAATCTTTTTGTAAGATTAAAAAAGATAGCAACATTGTCAGGATCCTTAAGAACAGTTGACAATAAACTGCCCATGTTCTAATGGTTTCACACTGTGAACAATTGTTTTCCAGTTGGAAATCAAACTAATAGTTTCCGATACGTATTGCGTTTGATACGAGACTGTCTGTCGTAGCTCGTGTCGTGGCTCAGTTGCAAATTTCATCAACGCGATTGCAGCAATAACGTTAGAAGAGCGCGATAATGCTGACGAGAGGCGAAAATATCAACCGGTCTTCGTATCATCCTCGCGATCATACGCAAAGTAAACTAGTAAGGGAGCGGTGACTCAGCTCAGTAAAAGCAAGCGCAGACTGTCTCACAAGTCGCAACCATGCGCAAAACAAAGTTGTCAGGGAGCGATGATTCAGCTCAACAATCGCGTGCGCTGCCTCAGCAAATGGGGGAGAGGTATCGTTCGAAACCGCAAGAAGAGACATGCTCGCGGGATATGAGAATCTCCGAGTTCCGGTCTCACTGTGGAGGAGTTTTTGTTTTACTTCTGGTTATCTCTCGCCGGGAAATGCAGCACTGTATTTCAAATTTATACCAGATTCTATGGAATTTTCAATTAAAATATTTTATTAAAAATTCATTTTGGGCTAAACGACAAAAACTATGTCTTCTATACATCCTTCATTTGTGTGTGTTTCCTGATTACGTAAGAAATACTGTATATCACAATATACTTCGGATTAAAATAACTTAATAATACTATATCTACTTGATTATTAGCCGAAGCCTAAGCAGAGCAAATATTTTTTTGGAAAAGCATTCAACATTTGTTCATTAAGCGCGGAGCACTATGATTCACCTATTAAATACGTTTTCGATTTTTCGTCAAGATTTTGGGAGGCGATTCATTCGAGCGCCACCTGTTGTCGGGAAGTTGATTTGATTGACTGCAGGTGTCGGACGTTTATTCTGACCACCGCCTTTTTCCAGACGGTTAATTTGATCGTTAACTGGTATCTTATTCTTAATTTTATCGCTGATCTGTGCTTTCTTATCTTCAACGCATTTTCTACAGAGGAAGTAAATAGGCTAAAATAAATTTCGTTATTTCAAGAGTATCAGGCGTATATACCATACCTGTAACCAGGGGGGTCCAGGGGGTCACCCCCTCCCCCAGCCAGGGTCCGCACTGCACATCAATATCGCTATTAACTAAACTCCACCCGAATGCTGTTTGCACTCATAAAAGTGCATTCCTCATAAAATTAGAACAAGACTTTGCATAACTTACTTCAAATAACCAGAGCTGAACTGTCCTTGACATCGTGACGCTGTTTTCTGTTCAGCAGAATTTGACTAACGCATAAGCTCAAAACTCAACGAATGCGCTTCTACTCCAATTTGAAACGCACATTTTTTCAACTCTTTATGCTGAAATCTATAACAACTAGTGTATTAACCGCATTGCGCGACTATGACTTTGCTGGACCATTTCGGGAACGAATCGTCCACCATTTTTAAAAAAGATCGCCAACTAGATGGCAAACATTTTTATTCTCGCCCAGGCGGCCAACCATACCCTCCAAGCCCAAACCAGTGCATATGTCTGGCTATGAGTTATTTTTTTAGGACTGTATGACTAATTTTGACGTATAACTAACTCAAAAAACACTCGTCGACAGCTCGATCTATCGACTGAATGGTGATGACAAATCGATCGCGATGTCTGAATGTTTAAGAACTACGAAGCAACGTCATCGCCTAGCCTGTAGTGTAGTCCAGAGATGTAGGCTTGGGTCAAAAAACTTGTCGAGACTGGAAATTTCTGGAAGTGGTCAAAACCTGGAATACCCCGGGTTTTCCGAGACCTCGAGAACCCTATCAAACTCTCGGGGCTGATCAGACCACAGTGCAGTCTGTAGCTCATGTTGTATACAAACTGTCGCCAAATAGCGGTCATCGGTCAATGCAAAGTGAGAGAGTGTACAAGGAGGTCATCGTAAAATACGGATAAGAACAATTAATTATACAGCAAAGTAATTGCGAGTTCTCAAAACCAAAATTCAATCAATTACGACCGTTTTCCTCCAGAGATTAATTTTCTCATTGCTTTTTCTGGGATGACATACAATAGATCGCCCTCTGCAGAAACTTCAAAGTATCAAAGCAGAAATGAGTGATCATCAAAAAATCGAGTCCCAAGTAAAAGCCGATTACACCACCAATCGCTCCAGTGATCGTGTCGAATGTCCACGCATATTGTTCCTAAATAATCAGATATCTTTAACGATATTCACTAAGTCCGTTCGTTAGCCTAAAAACTTTTACACAAAATACCCCCCTCAGCGCCGATGGGTTCCCACCATCTTTGTAAGCAGTTTTATAGCAACGCGAGTAACGTAAAAATTGCATGTGCTAAATTAATCAGACATCGGTTGAAATGCAATTAGGGATAGGAG
>JAQGAX010001493.1:0-10987 GCA_034698105.1 Plectus exinocaudatus | reverse complement strand
TTTCAGAGCTGAACCATGAATCTTGGAGCCCGACAACAAATGTACTAGCCAAGAACATGGGACCCGGGTCAACTGTGTCGAATCCTTTGAGGCTCTTAATTACCATGGAGCCGAACCATGGATCTTGGGACCCAACAACCAATGTATTAGCCAAGCACATGGGACCCGGGTCAGCTGTGAATTACTTGGGCTAGCGGGCCCAGGCGGCATTTCACGAGGAATATTGCTGAACGGCCCACCAACTGTCTCAACGTCCGCGTCCCCCCCAACAATCTTCAGTTCTGAGTCGACCCTGATTAAGGATTCTCTTTCAGCTCAGACGGTGAAAGAGACAGCAGCATTTGCAGACCAACAAGCAAGTGGAATGAAGCGTCCTGAGCCTACGCCTAAGCATCCGCCATCAAACAAGCTAACTCGTGATGAACCATTCGGTAATAATTTTCGCTTCCTTTTTCGAAAATAAACGCAGATTTATCATTGAAGACAACAAAGGTGGGATTGCAAGCGACGGAGGCGCCGTGGAAATGCAAGAGCAAGATATTAAGACAGAAGAAGTCTATTGTAAGTTATAAGCTGTCACGGGTTAGTTTGGGAAATTGTGATCCATAGTTTGAGGTATGGGCATTGGACAAAAATTCCCAAGCCCCTTTCTATTCCGGTTTAGCTTTTTCGGCGCTTTCTGACGAACACGTTCGATTACAGTCCCAGCAGCGGCAACGCTAGGAGTTCTATGGGGACATGCATTACCAGAGGCATATCCCAGTTGATGGCAAGCGGCGGTTCACAAGACTAAATTTCCCAAATTTTAGTGGCGAAAAAATTCAGACTTTTGCACTGAATTTAAATTTCCGCCCAAAAATTTTAGACCAAACGCCGAAATTCTGAACGATTCAAAAATTCCACCCTCTTTGGCCGTCTTTATGGGAGGTAAACCCGTCACCCCGTCCCCCACCTATATGTGTATCCTTAGGTGAACGTTCCCTTTAATTAGAATCGTAACACGGTTTAATTGCTGAGTTGGTCCTTCTGTACTTTTCTCTGGAGCCATCTACCCGCAACTCAATTTTTCACATTCCGTCCGATTCCTTGAACGGTTCTGGTTAGCAGCCATGCTACCCTTATGCTCTCATGCCATCTCGGGAAGATTAAGAAACGATGAAAACAAAAATTAATTTCGATTTTGCTTTTAGGGGAAAAACAGAAAGAAAATCCAGAAAAGAAAGTCGAATCTGTTGATTGAAATATAAGAATCTTGTATACACAATGTGTCATGTTATCGCATTCTGAATACAGTGTACCAGTGATTGTTGATTTGTGAATTGCGAAGGATTAGAAGGCCATTCGTAAATTATTAACTCCATAATTTGTGATCCAAATAAAGATACGTCAAATCGTTGCTGTGATGATCGTAGAATTTAAATAATGCGCTGAATCGCAAATTGGTTCCATCTCCAGCGCGTAAATAGGTAGTGATTCTGAATCTTTCGTGCCATTTGTGCGCATATCATTTTCCGTCGATGTCCAAGTCCACTCGCATCGGACCTGTTGGAATTGTGGTATAATAATCAGAGTACTGATCGGTCTGACATCAGTGGATGCTTCATTTGTGGTCAATATCAGTGCATTTTACATATAAGTTGCCAGTTCGTCAAGAGGTTTAAAATCTATAAATGTTAGAGGGGGCGTTGCAATTTACCTCAAAATTTTTTGTTTAATTTCTGCAAGTTACAGCACTCCTCCTATGTACATCATCAAAATATTTTGTCACCATTTCCGTAGCATAGACCTAGTTATGTGATCAAAACAGTTAGAGATTTAACATACAAACTTTGCTTTCTGTTTCTTTTAGACTAATTCTGCGACAAAGTTTGTTCACTTTCAGAGTTTTCATTGTTAACATAAAGTGGTGGGCACTGGTCATCGCTTGCTTGGAGAGGTCTGGGAGAACGCCTCCTTCTGGGAGAATATAGCCGTATATCAGAAAATACTGTAGTTGAAAACCTTCATTCATAACTTGCTGATATGGTTTTTATCAGCTATGCAAATTCAGATTTCAACAATCAAATTATGTTTTCAATTGATTACCTATTGCAGGTAACAGAAGGTGGAACTACTTACTAGTGTTTTGGGCTATTAAATTGCTATGTTTGCACGTAGCGATAGATTGATAATGATAACAAAATAAAGCGGCAGGTTGACTCTGTAACTGACCGCGTTTTGGCCTTGTTTTAACAAGTTAATACTTGTCATGCGTTGAGTAAGATGCACATATGGCTGGCTTTCATAATCAGATAGAAGACAGGAAAAGTACTTGTTTTGACTACGGTTTTGATTAAAAACTTGCAGACGTGGAGTTGTAGAGTTTTTAACTTTATTGAAACACCCCATATCATCAAGAAATTAATGTTTCTCCTTCTTTGCCAAAAAATTCGTACATTATTGATTGATATTATGATTTGCTGCGCTATTGAATAAAAACGCTTCTGCTATCAAAAGGGATTTGGGCGACACTATTAGATTTATTGTCATCTGCACTAATTTAGGCACTTTCATTCAGAATAAATCTGGTTCGAAAACGATTTTTTATTCTGGATATTTTCGATGACGGATATTCACTTATAACTGTGCTCAGCTACAAGAATTGTGACGCAGCCCTAATCAACGAATTGCCATTGTTTTGGTTGAGGATTTTGTCAATTAATTATGCTCGACAATTAATTCGCATTATCTGCTGATTGTGAATTTAAGACATGCGACATGTTATTGATAACCCAATCGGAGATTTTCATCAACTATCTTGCGTAATGCCTGCTACAGACGACGAAAATATGTCAAGTCAAAGCGGAAACGGAAACAACGACCACCAAGAGGTCAGTCAGAATACTGATTCATGAAGTTGAAAACTGTACGAAATAGGAGGTCTTTAGACCCAGCTTCCCCAGTTGCTGAGATTATAAAAATGACAAGGTACAAGGGATGTAAACAGGGAGCAAGTTTGCACCCTGCAAATCGATCCCACGCAAGTGACCAGTTCACTCATTGTTTTCCCCCTCCAAACCCAAATGGGTGGTTTTTTTGCACTGCCTTCAGAATTCGGTTTGATAAAGAAAAAGCAGTCAAAAATTGCACTGAAAATCAAATTCAAGTGCAGAGACTTAAATTTTCGAGGACATTAATTATATTTCCGGTTAGAGAACTGTGCGACGAACTCTAGATTTTTGTGAAATAATTCTTGAGCCCCATAACTTTCTACCTCCGGCACGGCTTAAATGGTATACCATTGAAAAATACTTTTTTTACTAGTCTCCAGTCCTTCCCCATAATGAGCGAAGATATCTCAATACTTGGGTTCTTGTTGCTTCGCACCTTGCGAGGAACACTACGTCATCGCACCAGAAGCAGCGGCGTGCACAAACAGCGTCACAGCGGGAGTGAAATATAGATCTCTGTGAGAAAAAATTAAAGTAGTTATCTCCCCTACCAATTTCGCTTTATCAGTTGCTTTCCACGTTCTAATTACCAGACCAAAGCTTTTAATTGCACTGAACTGAATTATATGAGAGCAAACAAATACCGGTAACAGGTTTTACTGGTAAGCCCATACGGAACTTTACTATAGAAGTATACTTGCGAAATTTAATTATAGAACAACGTTGTCGCTGTTAGCCGCACACCGGTACGCAAAAAAATCTACAGGTTCTTTTTCACATCTAAAACAGAAGCAAAATATCGCAGAAATCAGACGCGGAATCAGGAACAACTAAGAAAACTCTTAGCTTACATCAGCACTTTACCTGCTGACCAAGTTGAATCTTTAATTGGCGAGATTTGCAATCGTACATTAAGTAATAGTAACTCATGTAATCCACATTGCTTACGTTTGCCCAATTTCTACGATGTAGTATCCTTGCCTCGCGTCATCTCAGATGGTCGAATTATTTTTTTCTTTACTTGTTCAGAAGTACCTTTTGAAACACCTAAAACGCGGAGAAATATTTTGAAAGGGTTAATTAAATCGCAAGGACCAATTTGGCAGCAATTTGCTGATTGTCCTGCGCTAAACAACTTAATAGTTGATCTGGATCGCCACAACAGAAAAAGAGCTCAACTAGCCCAGCTTGATAATAAGCCAGTAGTCCAGCAACTAAGTGATTCAATCGTCCCTCATGCAAGCGACTTCGTAAGAGAAGTTTTCACTGAGCCCAATGAACATCGCTCAAGAAGAAATCGAAGAAATAATAACAGCCACTGTGTACGATTGTTTCTCACAACAGGACGAAGTCGGAATGAAATCCAAGCCAATGAATTCAGCGAAAATATAGAAATGCAAGAATATGGACCATTTCCGCACACGCAAGGCGACAGTATGGTTAGCTTAAATGAGAACACTGAACTAAGTGTTAATTGCTGCCGATATTGTTTACCTTACAGCAAAACCACCCTCTATGGGGGCTTGGCAGTTGTAATAATTGCAGTATTGGCTATTATTGGAACTGTCTGCTACATATTAGTGAACCAGACCAGCACGAAACCGACCAACACTACAGAGGAATTGTTAAGCTCAACCGAGCACGACAGCACAGATGAATCTCTAGATGACCTAGAATCAGAAGGTGATTTTACAATAATAACGGAATCAAAGCCCTATAACATGTCGAATGCAACAGCTTTTTTGAAATATGACGAATACCGCCGCAGCTATCTGTTGACAAAGCAACTGGTCAACAATCGTTCCCATATCGAAACTTTTTTCCTTCAAGAAAAAGTAAGTTATATCGCGGAAGAAGAAGCCATCCAACGATTTTTGAATACTAGTGAGTCATGCGCACAAGTCTCATTAGAAATCATCTGCTGTGAAACATTTTGTAAAGGGAAAGAGAAAGAAGGCGATACTCTGATCCATTATTTTCCTCGAAATTCGCAATTTTGCGGCGCACGGATCTATGGGTCCAGCAGGTCCTACATTTGCACAAAGGAGAAGGGCCTGATAACCATCACAGAGTTCTGGAATGAAACAAATTTCAATTTCAGGTATGACAACTATGTTTCATACCAATTTATTATTGAAACAGATCAAGTTAATCGAAAAACAGGGTGGCACAAAAAATTTTGTCCTTGATGGGCAATTTTTTAAGAGAAGTCTAGGCCTGGTTTCATTAATTATAGATACTATATGGGTATGGGTACCAGCAGGCGGAGTTTTATCGAAATCAATATGGATGGTTCCATGCGGGTAGTCCGCAAATCTGAAAAAGTGAATTTTTTCGATTTTGAGTCGCTCGTTTTCAACAACTAGACAACCATCTCTCTTGATTTATGGATCATTCAGAAGAGCTCAAAAATGTGTCTCAGGTTTTATATGTGACATTTGGATATGTGACATCAAAAATCAAAAGTGACACTGACACTGACATTTGCAACTCTAAAAAATCAAATCTGACACTGACACTGACGTCAGTGTCAGTGTCATATTTAGGTGACATGTCACATATATGTGACATCATAATTAACACTGGTTAAATCACACGATACTTTTTCAGTTACCCTTCGCATAACTCCGCTGTTGTTCAAGCTGTTGATTATTCCCCCAATCATATTGCTTTTATCCTGACGAATACTTCATCAAAATCCGAAGAGTTTTGTCTGAAAAATTTTAGCACAGCATCAATAAAATGTAACGATATCAGTTTTCTTGAGCTGCAGCCTGCGCGCAAAAATACCGCATGGCAAATAATCTATTTACAACAGTCAACATGGGCGATTCTAACAAGCACAGTTGAGAACAGTTCGTTGGAATGGTCAGTTGTAGTATTCAAAGAAAAACGTCCGATATTTAATGAAACTAATTCTATGTTTAGCAACGATAATCAGATAGTAGCTTTCGGTGAGAGTCCTGTTATTACAATTTGTGCTTTACAGTTAAACATATCAACGTATACATCAGTAAGCTGTTCAGCATACTGGTTTGACCCGCGAACATAACTGCTTATTCTAAGTATGATTAATGTTTTTGGGTCATGTGCGGCACTTTACTAATTTGCTGATGTATGATTCATTAATTTGTCGCATTATTTGTTAATATTTCGTTTGAATTACAGGTATTATATCTTGCGCAAGCATTATGATTCCAGTGCAGTATGTGCCAAATGCATTAGTCTGTCGACATTTGTTTGTAAATTTGCTCAAGAATTGTGTTTGAAAAATATGCGCCAGTTGACTTCCAGTTAATAACATATTGAGCAAGACTTCAAGATGTATTCATAATTCACCTTATCCTTAGAAAAAACAATCAAAATTTATTCAGCTGATCGAAATAGATCACAAAAATCAGCTTATCCAATCTTGTCAGCAAGTGAGTGCAAGGCAGAATGCAGAATTTATTTTAGCTTCGATCAGTAATTTTCAGCCAGTTGAAAGTAGCTAATATAGATCACGCATGTAAGTGAGGAGAGGTAGATGAGTCCGTCATTTCTTGATAAAAATGAACTTTAGATTCTAATTTTTGCACCGTTTGTCAAATTTGTTGCAAAGTTGGTATACTGTACCTCAGGCAGATACGCATCACCCAGTTTATAATTTTCAAATACAGCCAAAGCCACCGTCTCTTGCTGCCGTCAGCCGTACAACATCAAATAAGCGCTGAAGGAATGGCGAAGGATATAATGTACTAGCAAGAGTGTTCCTACGCTCAGTTACCAGGATCGGCAGGCTAATTTAGCCTCAGCAATAGGCGCCGAGAAGCGCTCATAGTAGCTATTTTCTGTCGCTGTTTCCTGGTACCCGGATGTTAAACAGCTTAAATAGCTAGCCGACGTGTTGAAGGAAACGATCTGTGTGATGTTCAGTGCAACAGTAGGATGAAAGAAGACAATATTTTTGTGGACGCGCAAGGACCATTGAGAATCAGACTCGAGCCATTGAGAATGGTGTCTTATCGCAGCGCTCAAGTACTTTGTGATTGATCATTTTGTTGCCGAATACATAGAATTGATCGTATTAGTTGTCATCGTTAATTTTCGACGCTAAATCTACTAAGCTCTTTAGTTTATGTCATGAGGTCACCAAGAAGATCACATATCAGATTATAAATTCGAATGTATACTTAACAATTGCGAGATTGTCTTCGATTGCAGAGCTTTGTACTATAAAAACAACTACTGTATGAGTGTCGGCGCAAACAAGCTTGACAATATCTCTCGCGTTCATTGTCTTCTCAATTGCATAATACATTCTTATTAATGTTCTCGCCGAAAATATCTCCAAATACCATCTTAATTCTTTTTTCTCTGAGGAATCAGTGGAATTGTAGCCGAGAACAGCGTGGTAAGTGATGTTGGAATCTGTGCACAGAGAGGTTTTATTCGATAAGCTGTCACTTCCAATCAGAACCGACTGCTTCTTAAAAACAAATTTCATCGACTTGAAAGTTGAATTAGGATGGAATGTGATGATTATCAAATCACGGCTATCCTTTTTAAGACCTGAAAACAAAAATTGTTGTTCGATATTGTTGGATATTTAACGACAAAAAGAATGCAAACTACATTCTCATATCGTGTTATTACAGTCTTTATTTTAAAACAAGAATATGTTAACGAAAATGTTTCGATTTACTATGCAACACTCAATATCTCAAGTTCATGACATTATTCGGCGGTAGTCAACAATGGATGGCCTTCCACTGAAGAAGATGTGTCCACAGTTTTAAGAGAACAGATAACACTGAATCATGAAAAAAGAAACTTGGGATCAAACCTCCGAACTTCACCTGTCAGGCCAAATCACTAATCAATGCACCCTGCCACATAACTGTAACTGAGTCCAAGGCCTGGGGGATCTGACTTGTCGGAAGCGGGGAGGTGACTCCCCTGCTATATGCACTGCATTTCAAAATCCCTCGATTACCTTTTCTCTTTCCTCAGTTTCGAAAGGATAGGCACAACTTTGGTATTGGATAGCTCTCTCTCTCTCTCTCTCGTTCTCTTTGTCACTCATTTTTCCCTTCAGTTGTTACAGTACCTAGCATATCTAATCGATTCGATATTGGCATATCTACATCGACCAGACGAACATTTTTCGAAATTGAAGAATTGGGCTTCACTCTCATCCCGCTCTTGTTCCAGAAGTTCCGTATGAAGTACTTGTAGTTTAAATTTGTGCAGAACAAAAAGGAAGAATTTGAGAACCGCCATGAGCCGCAAAATTCTGTGGCTGGAGTAGAATATATCATATCTGGTAATTTATTATTTCCACTTTCCAGCGCACCAACGCAATAAGTTTTCCGCTCGAACTGATAATCATTTGAGCAGCAGTAGATGTCACGTGATCTCTGACTGCACGTCGTGCTTCGGTGACGGGGATTAATTGAAATCGATTTGTTGCCAGCGATAAAATTAAGTGAGTTCGCATCGAGCGCCAGTGATTTCAGAAGAAGATCATGCTTGTCATACGTCGAAATTTGTAGCTCTCTATCAATCGGATCATATGCAATCAAAGCTCTTTCATCAAACTTAAATCTTTCAGAATTGGTGACATTTTTCGAGCTCAATCGAAATCCATAAACGATTGCTGGGGTTGATGTAGTTAACATATACACAGTTCCAGCAATGCAAAGAAGCAGTCCCATTGCAAGAAAAATTCCCCCACTAATAAACCATTTTCGTCGGGGAGAGTATTTGACGGTAAAAGAATTCGTGATATTTGTCAGCGGTACAGTTTCTGAAGGTGAAGAAACCGTGGATAATATAGAACAGGGGGGAGGAAAACGATTGACAGCATCACTCAATAGATTGGACCCTTCCTGTTGATCAGGGTTATGACTTGGTTCACATGGAGCAATCAAATGCGACGACTGTAATGCGCTGCTGATGGAAGTTCTCGCAGTGCTCCAGTCTGCTTTAATGAGGGCGTGTCCACAGATCTGATTGACTGGCAAGAATACTTCTCCTTCATCGTCCGAATTCACGTCCGACATATCACTATCGCAGGTGATGCGTATTTCTGAACCTGTCCCATTCTCGCACATTTCAGCTTGCTGGTCTTCCATGAATTCGTGAAATACCCTTCTTCCTTGTCACTGAAATGTGGAAATCATTTTTCAGGCCGACCGGCATACGCGCTGCGCAAAGCATTCAAAGATGAAGTTTAGAGTAGCAATGCTGAGCATTATTGGCCGTACGCGCACATGCGGCATATTCTTTACAGCCGTGCTCTTATCAGTTCACATCGGAAGATGCGGTTAAAAAGGCAAAAATTGCTCCGATGGTAATTCAGCAGCTTTGCTCAAGACAAGAGGCTTAATTAACCATGGTTCAATCATCTCACTGTTCTGCATAGGTGGACATAGGGGTACAGGGATACGTGCTTGACCTGGGCGGTGGGGGTGTGGGGTGTTGAGCAAGCCCCTCCCAGAGGTCTCTGCAATCCCCTACTTTTGGCGCAACCCCCAAAAAATTTCTTTTGTATGGTGGGGTTGTGAAGCCCCCAGATACCTAAACTGGATCGTCGCTGCAACCCCCCCCCAGCCGCCAGATCCTGCTCACTCTGGTATGTACTCCTTGGTTGAGTTAATGAATTTGACTTCAGGCTCTAGGGGGAGGGTACAAAATATTTTGAGAAGGTAACGGGCAGTATATGATTTTCTTCAAACAAAGTCTGATCGTTTTAAAAAAAATAGATCGCCAAAATCAGGTGTTTGAAAGTTTTCACAACATGCAGGATGCCGCATAAGCCCTGACACTATTTCTTTTAATCCTGTAGTGCGGATGTTGGTGAATCGAAGTTAAGCAAAGTTGAATGCTAACGTGACGTACGATATATAGTCCTAAACCAGCTAAAAAAATTTACAGCTAAAGCTTTCAAGCTAATCAATAAACCTTCCGATAGGCCACATAAAGTAGTAAATAATTGCTGAGTTAGAGCTCAAACGGAGCATCAGCTAAAAAGTTACGACGGCACAATGCTCCGAATTGGGTCGAAAATATAACCGAAAAATCGATTTTTTGCCCATAACTAAACTTTCTGTCTTATGCGAATTTCAAACCAATTATTATATATCATTTTTAAAGTGTAGTGTAAAGATAAGGAAGGCAGCTGAAGCTTTGATGTTTGGTGCAATACATGCTAAACATTCGTTGTTTATCTGCTAAAAATGTCAGCGCTGTAGTTTTTCTTTTTCGTGTTGTTTCCTGCTCTAGTTTCCCAAGTTCCAATTTGTCCCACGAAATTCGAAAAGGTCCCATTATTCAAACAATCATAACTCGGCAACCAAACATCCAATCACGGTTCGCCTGGGTGATTCGGACACGGCAATCTGCCCTCTACATAGCCCTAAAGTTTCATAAAAATCGGTGATTTACCCCGAAACAGTTAGGTCGATTCTACCGTGGATGCTCTTATATGACCGTCAGTGGGATCATCCTATGGGATTTGACAAAATGAATTTGTGACTATGAAGCGTGCTCGCCATGATTATGAAAATTTTTGGGGTTTACACTGGACCTAATGGCTGTTTGAACCATCTGGGTAACCCATCCCAGCCGAAGCCTTTCCCATCTCTGGCATGACTGCTCTTGTTTCTCTGGTTGTCGTTGGGGTGCAGAGGGCTGCTGGGCAACGCGCTATGCAACCACACGTTAAAAATCTCCCATCTATCTGGCGTTCCCATGGGGTCTTCATGAAGCGTTTATGTAAGCAAAACTTAACACGCTGCTCCTGGATTGGTCTATACGAGGCGTGAGTTCGACTCCATTGAATCCCACAGAGAGAAGAATGTGAACGGAGGATTAATGTATTGAACCAGAGCTATGGGATCACTGGATGAAGTGAACTTGTCGATCCTGCATTAAAACTTTTCATCAGCCTTATATTTTATCTCCCACAAATATATTTTGTTGAGCAACACTAGCCAAATAGCCAGTCTTACTTTATCCAGTCAGGTTTATTTTGTAGTGTGCGCTGGCTGTTCACTTTTTTGCATTAATACCTT
>JAQGAX010001492.1:0-10990 GCA_034698105.1 Plectus exinocaudatus | reverse complement strand
ATATTACGTAACGCGATTTTTGGCCTCTTTCGGACACCCCCCCCCTCCCGTAACGCGTGCGTAACACAGCTATCGGTACTTTTTGACACCCCCTCCCTACGGTTAAGCATTGGAGTGACGTCATAGCGTAACACACCATCTCGGACACCCCCTCCCTCTGTCCGCGTTACGTAATATATGAACAGCCCCTGAGCTACTTTTTTTGCTCTTTCGAATACCATCTTTTCGAATGTCAACAAACTGTAAAGCGGATTCCACGATTCCAGAACACCGGCCGCTACTTTATTCTATATTAAGTGACTTTTAAACTCAAAACTCAGTCCTCCACGGTTGTGTGAAGAAAAGTGTGCCCCCCCCGCTGGAGACTCCTTACCTTTTTGCTGCTTCAAAAAATTATCTTTTCATCCAGAAAGCGTATTCCACAGTTCCAGGACACCGGCCGCCAATTTATTCCATAAAAAACGACTTTTAAGTCTCAATATTCGGTCCTCTACGGGCGTGTGCGGCCCCAACAAAGTATGCACTTTTTTGCTCTTTCGAATAACCATCTTTTCGAATGCCAACGCTCTGCTAAGTGGGTTCCATACATTCGGCCGCCACTTCGTTCGATACTGAGCGAGTTTTTAATCTCAAAATTCGGTCTTACGATGAACATTGAACCGCCAACGGGCAAGCGCTATCCTCGTTAGACTACTTTCTGCTTTTCGAACAACTACTTTTTTCGGATGCCAACGCTCCGCAAAGCCGATTCCACTATTCCGGCCGTCATTCCATTCGGTATTCATCAACTTTTTGATGTCAAAAACTCAGTCCTCCAAAGAATGTGTGATAAAAATTGAGTCCCCCCAATGGGCGTGTGGAGTGGAGAGACTACTTTTTTTTGCTCTTTCGAACAGCTACTTTTTCGAATGCTAATCCGCTGCAAAGCGGATTCCACAATTCCGGCTGCCATTCCATTGGAAATTGAGCGACTTTTAATCTCAAAACTCCGTCCTCCACGACTGTGTGAAGAAAAATGAGTCGACCTTGACGGGCGTGTGAGGCGTGAGGCGTGTGAAGCCCTGTTAGAAGCTGAGCCTTTTACTCTTTCGAATGCTAATCAAAATGACATCGAGGCAGAATGGAACGAAAACAGGCGAAAAAACTTTACATCACCGTCCAAAGACGAACTAACAAAACGCCATACCAACAGGAAAGAACGAAAAGACAACAAGTATACACCTGACGCTCGCACGACAAGTACGGCGTCTGACAGAACGTCGAACAATCAACGCAGCAAGACTGCCGAAGCCTGAGCACGACGAAATCTAAAATTCAAGAAGCAACAGCCTAACATCTGCAATACCAGACATGGACACGGGGAGATGGGGGGATATCCCCCCAAGGGGTCCGAGTCCCAAAATGAAAAAGTGGTTGGGGGGATGGAAAAAGTGAAAACGTGTTCCTGACGTAGTAAAAAATTTCCTCCATATCCCCCCCCAGCCGCCGAGCCGTGTCCATGTCTGTACAATACCCTAGAAAAGATGCGTCGCGCAAAGAGGTAACGGCTTGCCAAGACAGCACAGGCAAAGAAACATTTTTGCGACAAACGGCTAAGGTAAGGTAGTGAGTGCGAATAAAGCCACAAAATGCGAGTCACTTACCAGTGAACGAGAACGGCGAGAAAGCGGATGACTCCAACCTAATCGAGATGCTCGCTCTGAATTTTCGTCCAGTGACACTGTTTCGGATGCCCGGATCAGAAAGGGGATGACTCCAACCTGATCCGGGCAGCCGAAACAGTGTCACTGGACGAAAACTCAGAGCGAGCACATGTCCGAAAGTGACCACCGAACGGGGCCGAAAAAGTTGAGCCAACATAACGAGAGGCTGAAAAACAGCAATATAGGGAACTGCAGATAAAGCACAAAAGTGATTCACTAACCGGTGGGCGAGACCGGCGAGAAAGCGCATGACTGCAACTGGAAGGAGCCGGCCGAAGAGTGTCACTGGACGAAAACTCAGAGCGAGCACATGCCCAAAGCGAGCACCCTAAGGGTCCAAACGAGTTGAGCCAACGCGACGAGCGGCTAAAAATAGCAATATAAGAAGTGTTAATAGAGCCACAAAATTCAAGTAATTTACCAGTGGGCGAGAGAGCGACGACCGATAGGAGCGACGGCGAGCGCATTGCTGCAACTGGAAGGAGCCGGCCGAAGAGTGTCACTGGACGAAAACTCAGAGCGAGCACATGCCCAAAGCGAGCACCCTAAGGGTCCAAACGAGTTGAGCCAACGCGACGAGCGGCTAAAAAGAGAAATGTAAGAACTGCAAATAGGCCAAAAAATTCGAGTAATTTACCAGTGGGCGAGAGAAGCGAGGACGAGCGCATTGCTGCAACTGGAAGGAGCCGGCCGAAGAGAGTCGCAAGACGACGGCTCCGAATGAGCACGTGTCCAGACCGAGCACCCTAAGGATCCAAACCAGATGAGCCAACACGACGAGCGGCTAAAAACAGCAATATAAAAAACTCCGAATAAAGCCACAAAATGACAGTCGCTAACCGGAGAGCGAGACCGGCGAGAAAGGGGATGACTCCACCTGATCCGGGCAACCGAAACAGTGTCACTGGACGAAAACTCAGAGCGAGCACATGTCCCAAAGCGACCACCGAACGGGGCCGAAAAAGTTGAGCCAACACAACGAGAGGCTGAAAAAGAGCAATATAAGGAACTGCAGATAAAGCACAAAAGTGATTCACTAACCGGTGGGCGAGACCGGCGAGAAGCGCATGATTGCAACTGAAAGGAGCCGGCCGAAGAGTGTCACTGGACGAAAACTCAGAGCGAGCACATGCCCAAAGCGAGCACCCTACGGGTCCAAACGAGTTGAGCCAACGCGACGAGCGGCTAAAAATAGCAATATAAGAAGTGTTAATAGAGCCACAAAATTCAAGTAATTTACCAGTGGGCGAGAGGAGGCGAAGACCGAGAGAAGCGAAGACGAGCGCATTGCTGCAACTGGAAGGAGCCGGCCGAAGAGTGTCGCAGGACGAAAACTCAGACCGAGCACATGCCCAAAGCGAGCACCCTAAGGGTCCAAACCAGCGAGCCAAGGCGACGAGCGGCTAAAAAGAGAAATGTAAGAACTGCAAATAGGCCAAAAAATTCGAGTAATTTACCTGTGGGCGAGAGAGCGACGACAGCGACCACTGAACGGGCCGAAAAAGCTGAGCCAACAGAATGAACAGAACACCACGAGCGACTGGAAATAAAAAGGTAAGGAAGTGCGAATGAAGGTAATAAAATGCTAGTTAGTTACGAGTGAAGAATGGCGACAGAGGCGACGATGGAGCGGAAGATTCGAGGTTGGACGAGGGCATCAGTTCATGGATACTCTTCGTTCTCAATGTCTTCAATCGATTCGTGTTCTCCTTTGAACGCCCTATTGATGACGTGCAGGACGCACTTCGGAAGACTTGTCCATCCGCTCGCTTGCGTTCGGTCGTTGTCGGGGAAAAGGAGACAATGCGCATATCTCTGCAACTGCTGTCGCAAATCCCTGAATGGTGTTATTCGTGTACAGCGGAATGGGAGTGCAGAAAATTGTTACCGATCGCTGACTGCATGTTTCTGCATGCCTGCCGTGAGGCACAACAACAGCACCGCCGATGGCGTATGCACCATATATTGGAGCATGGGGTGTTGCGATAAGCAGGATAAGTGACCGTTGTGGAAATGCACTTTGCTCAGCAAGTCCGTGCACAGAGAGCACCTAAATCCGAATGATCCGATTTTCATGGATAACATGAATCGTTACTCGTCGATGGCGAACGACGGGCCCGGCATTTGATCGACGATCGGTCCTTCCGCGTTTGTTACGGCGTTCGACATGCCAGGTAGCCGGTTGATGACAGTACCGTTCGCTTCAGTCTCCTCGTCCACGGTGGACAATAAATGTCCTTCTCCTCTGTTCGTTTGCACGTGACGGTTGGCGTGCGACCATGTCATCAGCTCACAGCAGTCTATAGCAGTACGCATACTAGCAAATATCGTTGAATCAAACTTCAACGTACCCATGCACTCCTTGGTCAGCCGATGGACATCGCGAAAATGCTTCTTAAGCTCCATATGGCTGAACGTCTTTGCGCTAGGACACCCGCTGCACATGAACTTGGAATCGCCGTGAGCGGTGCGTAGGTGGACATCCATCTCAGACGCGACTTTAAACGTTGAATTGCAGCCCAAAGTCCAGCAGGGCGCACCCTCGTCCGGTACGTCGGCCATGAACCTAAAAATGTGACCAATTGCAATAGTCGAAGAGTTCATGAATTTGAACAGCTCACCGATACGGGCCCATCTCAACCAAAGCCATCTGGTAGTGGTCGAAGCGACGAGCCAGCCGAGCTGCCGCTGCTAGATCGATGACCTGATCGTCAGCTTCCAACTGCACCAATTCAAGAATAAAATTAAAGGATGAAATGAAAATCACGAACCCTGGGCAACGCTTTCATTGCTCTGCGGTTAAAGGCGTGGTTGAAGCGCTGGAGGTTGATGACGTCGCATCGGTAGCCGATCTCCCTCTTCTTGCAGTGATACAGCCGTCGCTGCGACAGGTCGCGCTTCTTTCGCAATTCGACCAGGTTGCGCTTCTTTTGCAATTCGTCCAGTTCCTCTGAAAAATAAGTGGCAAAAAGGGTTAAGTGAGCCAGCCAGAAGAGCGCGAGAAAACTAACGATTGTTGAGACAGTTTTCGACATTCTCCGCTGCGGCTTGATGCTCCATTTTCAACTGTTGGTACTTGTCGCTCTCCTCCAACAACTGCTCTATCACTGGAAAAGCGGCGTACAATAAGTGCGAAAAGAAGCAATAAGAGGAAACCTTCGCCCGTCAGTGTTGAGTCGTCAACGAACTCGAAGTCAACTCCTGTTGCAAAGGGGTACTGCGCAACGGCCTCGGCAGAATGGTGCTGCGGATTCTCTTGTCTCAGCTTCGGTCCAACACCAAAAAAGTGCTCGTCGAAGAACTTGTCCAGGTACGTCTCCGCTTCTTGCGAGCGCCAGTTGCCAGTGGAAATCAACTGTTGAATAATGTCCTGCCTTGAACAACCACTGTTGCGAAGAATATGACATAGGGCTATACCCATTGCCATTCCCTAAATATAGCAAACTATCACTATACAATTCGACCCACAGCGAAGAAGATATATCGGGCCAATTATACAATACCGTACTCGTCGCAGGCTCCTGAAAGAGCAGAGACATCTCGGAAGTTGTGCGATCTTAGCAACGTGGTCCCACAAGAAGCCACTGTGAGTGAGCACTTCTGTTGGCTAAAGGAAGCAATAATTAAAATCTTGGGCGCATCAGATCTAATATACCGTCAGTTTGCCGCCCGTCACTTGACAAAAAACAGGTCGATCGCCAAACTTGTCCACGTCGAGCTCGAAGTCCGACTCCTGCACAGCGTCCTCGAATGAACGTCGGAAATAACCGAGCGTCCCGAGATGGAGAATCATAAGGCGCACTGGGCAGAATAGCGTTCGAGTCTCCTCGATCTTGAGTGTTCGCCTGCAATCGTGCAACAATTAATCGTGGTCAGTAGCACTATGTGCAGGGCCGCGCCATCGTGGGAGCCATTGGAGCCATGGCTCCAGGGCGCAGGGCGGCGCGTAGTATAAAAGGGGGCGCCAAGGGGGCGCCGATGGCGTTCGAGGGGGGGGGCGCCGATGGCGTTCGAGGGGGGGGGGCGCCGATGGCGTTCGAGGGGGGGGGCGCCGAACTGGCGTCGAAGGGCGCCATGGCTCCAGGGCGCCTTGACCCCATGGCACGGCCCTGACTATGTGTACCAATAGATAGCAACAAACGATGCCATGCAATGTGCTAAATAGCGAAACACTTACGCATGCTGCTTGTCTTTGACCGGCTTTTCGTGTGTGATCGTGACTCGGAGCTCCACAGTTCCTGGAGACGACCCTCGCCTAAAAATATTTCATTTTCGTGACTATTATGGTACGCTCACAAACCGGATGACGATGTCACGAACTAGAATCCCCGCCGCCTCAACCTTCTCGCCGTCAGCTTTAAACATGCTGCCCGGTCGCAAGCCCGAATGGACGCCAAATTGCAGCAGCAACAGATCTGAACATGAAGACATGTCCAAGTGTATCACTGCGTTACGGATTAAAAACGAACTTTGGACGTCGTGAGCCGATTGCTTCGACATTTTCGCACAGATACGATTCACATCCTGCGAGAGCAGAGCGACCTTCTGAAGCGGTTTCGAGGAGCCCGCTTCCACTGCCATCGTCCGATTTTGATTCCTGATCTCCTCGCCCATGAGGCTATTCAAGCTGGCGTTCGGATCAATGATTTTGAGGATCCTCAGCTAAATTACAGAACGTCTTGTCAACAAGTGATAGGTATGGGGAATTCAACTTACCGCTACGACAGCTCGGACGGTTGCAGTCACAACACTGACCGGTTCCATGCGACCGTCGTCGCCGATCTTGAAACGGCTATGGGGACGGATTCGCGTGCGGTAAGTGTTGAACAGCCACGCCGAATACTGCTTCACAAAGTCGTGCACTTCTTCGTCCGACCACCGTCGCGTTAGATCCAAGTCGACGCCTCGCGACTGCTCGAAAAGCCAGAGCATGACTAGAGCTTTGCCGGCTCGCAACAACTAAACGCATATATTAACGGTTTCACGTTCGATCTTTGCATACCGTGGTACGAGACAGGCCTCGTGTGTACACGTTGGCGTCTGAGAAGTCGTTCAGCGCATCTAAATCAGAGACGTAATGAAAAACGTTTCGTGAGTGATAAGCGCGCGTATAGCTGTACCGTCAATAGCGCGTTGCGCTCGTTCTCGGAAAGCTGCGATCGCCTCATCGCCGACCCCAAATTCATTCGAGTCGATGTCCAGCTCATTATTGTCGTTCTCGTCTTCATCCGCCGAACCTGAGTATGACATCGATTAATTAGCGTACCCAATTTCGTAATGGTCAATTATCGCAGGAAACATTTATTATACCCACCATCGTCGTCGTCGTAGACACTTCGCAGGACTCTCGCCTGTCCTCCACGCCGCTTTTCCTCCCACTGCATGCCATTTTCGAAACTTTTGCTCAGCGTCTCGCGAGCTTGCTTCGATCGTTCGATGACGTTCGACACACCGCTTCTGGCGTCGGGGTCAACGGCCTCGCAGAGGGCCAGCACTTCGTCGGGCGAGATGCCAGCTACAACTTGGTCAATAAAGCAACATTACGGTATCATTATTTAGGTCGAACCGCTGAGCATGCTGAGGAAGTCCGTTCCTTGCCCTCGACTACCTCGGCTTTCATTGTCGCGAAAAACGCGCTGTAGCGTTGCCAATTCTGATGTGTCGAAAAACTCGCCCAATCGCCGACCTCCGACCTCGTTCCGATCGTCGATTGGCGCTAAAATTAGCGGCGGCATAATAAACATATGAAACATGAGCATTTCTAGCAAAATATGCTACCGCTAAGATCGAGATCACTCGCGAAAGACGACATGGTCGTCGCCGAGGAACGGGCCGCACGGCTTTCAGGGAGGAAGCTTCCGGACGTGCACTGGATAGAGTCGACATCGATTGGCGCTGTAATTAGTGGTGGTATAATAAACATGTGAAACATGAGCATTTCTAGCAAAATATGCTACCGCTGCTATCCCGAGTGTTCTTGGGCCCGGTCGCGGCGGACGACTGCACAGACGACGACTGCGCCGACGACGACTGCGCCGACGACGACTGCGCCGACGACGACTGCGCCGACGACGACTGCGCCGACGACGACTGCACAGAAGACGACTGCGCCGACGACGACTGCACAGACAACGAAGAGTGAGCCGCGCGAACGCCCACGGGCACGGGCACCGACGGCAGACGGACGAGACGGCCAGCCGCTGAAAATAGTGATGGCGTAATAAACGTAAGAAGCATGAGCATTTCTAGCTAAATATCCCACCATCGCGATGGACAACAGTCTCGTTCCCAGTCGCGGAGGATGACTGCGCCGACGACGACTCCACCGACGGCATCATGCCATAGCTGAAGGTTGTTAAAGTCGTGCCCACCACTCGACTTGGGACCGAAAAATGCCCAGTGCCCGTCACGCGGCACAGGGTTTTTCGAAAATTTACACTAGATAAAATGAGGTTTTGGAATGTTCACAGGTTATTTAAGCAGAATCATGGGCAAAATTTGAATTGGCGCAATATCGGGTTACGGTAGTGTTACAGTACTCTTGCCCACCACTCGACATGGGGGCACGACAAGGGACTCGACTCAACCTTTTCCAGGTATGGATCCTGCCGGCCGCTGAAATTAGTGAAGGTGGCATAAGAAACAGAAGAAGCATGAGCATTTCTAGCAAAATATTCTACCGTCGCGCTGGACAAAGGTAGTGCGCCCGGTCGCGGCGGAAGACTGCGCCGACGACGACTGCGCCGAGCGCACGCCCACGGGCATCGACACCACCGAGTGGAACCGGCTAGCCGCTGAAATTAATAGTGGCAAAATAAACGAAAATGAAACATGAAAATTCCCATCGAAATATGCTACCGCTGCGATCGGGAACGGGCGCGGTCGAAGACGACGAGTGCGCCGAGTCAACGGGCGTCGATTGCAGACGCACACGACTGCCGGCCGCTGAAATTAGTAGTAGTGGCACAATAAACATATCAAGCATGAGCATTTCTGGCAAAATATCCTACCGCCGCGATCTCGAGTGCTCCTGGGCTCGGTTGCGGTCGAAAAAGACGAGTGCGCCGAGTCAGCGGGCGTCGATTGCAGACGCACACGACTGCCGGCCGCTGAAATTAGTACTGGTGGCATAATAAACGTTAAGAAGCATGAACACTTCTGGCAAAATATCCTACCGTCGCGATCCCGATCGATCTCGGGCCCGGTCACGGTCGATGACGACGAGTGCGCCGAGCGAACGGGCAGCGACTCAAGACAGACAAGACCACGAACGCTATCGGGCCCGGTGGCTGTCGAAGACGACGAATGCGCCGAGCGAACGGGCGTCGACTGCGCCGAGTGGATCCTGCCGGCCGCTGAAATTAGTGAAGGTGGCATAATAAACGTAAGAAGCATGAATATTTCTAACGAAATATCCTACCGTTGAGATTGCTAGCAAGCCCGGTTTCGGTCGAATAAGACGAGTGCGCCGAGTCAACGGGCGTCGATTGCAGACGCACACGACTGCCGGCCGCTGAAATTAGTAGTGGTGGCATAATAAACGTTAAGAAGCATGAAAACTTCTGGCAAAATATCCTACCGTCGCGATGGACCACGATGTTGGGCCTGGTCGCGGCGGAAGACTGCGCCGATGACGACAGCGAAGAGCGAACGCCCACGGGCATCGACCCCACCGAGTGGAGCCTGCCAGCCGCTGAAATTTGTGGCAAAATAAATGAAAATGAAAACATGAAAATTTCCATCGAAATATGCTACCGCTGCGATCGGGAACGGGCGCGGTCGAAGACGACGACAACTGCGCCGAGTGAGCGCCCACGGGCACCGACTGCAGACGGACAAGACCGCCGGTCGCTGAAATTAGCGGCGGCATAATAAACGTAAGAAGCATGAGCAGTTTTAGCAAAATATGCTACCGCCGCGATTGGGATCGCTGTCGGATCGGCTCGCGGTCGATGACGACGAGTGCCCCGGTCGGGTCGCGGTCACGAGTCGCGGAGACGACTGCGCCGAGTAGCGAGTGCCGGTCGCTGAAATTAGTGATGGCATTAATAAACGTAAGCATGAGCATTTCTAGCAAAATATCCTACCGGCGCGATCCCGAGTGCTCTTCGACCCGGTTGCGGTCGAAGACGACGAGTGCGCCGAGTCAACGGGCACCGATTGCAGACGGGCGAGACCGCCGACCGCTGAAACTAGTGGTGGCATTAATAAACGAAAGAAGCATGAGCATTTCTAGCAAAATATCCTACCGTTGAGATTGGGATCGCTAGCAAGTCCGGTTGCGGTCGAAGACGACGAGTGCGCCGAGTCAACGGGCGGCACCCATTCCATACGGGCGAGACCGCCGGTCGCTGAAATGAGTGGTAGCATAATAAACGTATAAAGCATGAGCACGTCTAGCAAATATATCCTACCGTCGCGATGGATCACGATCTTGTATCCGGTATCGAAGGAAGACTGCGACACCGAGTGGAGCCTGCCAGCCGCTGAAATTAGTGGTGGCATAATAAATGAAAATTAAAGCATGGAAATTTCCATCGAAATATGTCACCGTTGCGATCGGGATCGCGCGCGGTCGAAGACGACGACGACTGCGCCGAGCGTACGCCCACGGGCATCGATCCCACCGAGTGGTGCCTGCTAGCCGCTGAAATTAGTGGTGGCAAAATAATGTTGCTAGACGCAAAAGGGCATACCTGGGCAAGGGCGTTAAAGTCGTCCCCACCACTCGACTTGGGACCGAAAAATGCTTAGTGCTCGTCACGCGGCACAGGGTTTTTCAAAAATTTACACAAGATAAAATGAGGTTTTGGAATGTTCATAGGTTATTTAAACAGAATCATGGGTAAAATTTGAATTAATGGTTGAATTGGCGCAATTTTGCGTTACGGTACTGTTACAGTACCCTTGCCCAGGTGGTATGCAAAAGGGTACCTTCCCGATAAAAAAAAGGCTAACCTTGTCCTTGAGCATCGATATGCGAGGTTTGGCTGTGCGAAGCCAGCTTTCTCATCTTCCTAGGCGACTTGGAACGTTGCCTAAGAGATGAAGCAACGAAGACGTCGTCATCGTCATCGTCATCTTCGTCGGGTCTTCGCTTATGTCGCCCGGTCGTGTCCCTCTCATCGGTCATCTTCACTGAAAAGTTTGTCTCAAGCAACACTCGTAAAGAAACGAAAACAGCACCTAACAATTAAGAAGCCGAAAACTTCGAAAAATTAAACGTGCCCCGGGGCCAAGATACTGTAACTTGACTACAGCGACATCTATCAGCGATTATCGTGCAA
>JAQGAX010001491.1:0-10993 GCA_034698105.1 Plectus exinocaudatus | reverse complement strand
CCCCCCCCCCCCCCCCCCGAGAAGGTCCAGAAAACAGTTTCGCCACGTAGTGGCGAAAAAAATTTTGGCGATTTTTTGAATTTCGCGCCGAAATCCCGACACGAAGGTACCCCCCCCCTCGAGAGACGGTCCAGACCCCCCTGGTCTCGGACACCCGTTACACCTATGAATAGAAATACTGCGAACCAGTTTTGAGATAATTTTTACGCCACGGACTTTGAAAACTGTTATCGAAACCAGTCGTATAATTCTTGCCTAATTGAGCTTCATGAATTGCTGTTTTAGATACGACTACGGCGACAGAGCTAACGAAATTCATCACGATTGGTTGAAAAACTGCTGCTGTTAGCTTCATTGTGTTGTACTGTACATGATTTCAATCTGCTTACTTTCTCTATTTGTGATCAGTGATCAATGTTGTGAACTTTGCTGCAGATCGCTCAAAAAAATGCCACCACAGATTTTTTTGCGCACAGTAGACGAATTTCGCGAGGGTGTTACTAATCGATAGGGCTTTACCTGAAGATGATTCTGACGAAGTTTTGTACTACGAGAACAAATGTAGTAATTTCGAATGATAAAACAAGATGCCCTGAGAGACAGACGACCTCCTCGTGGTTTAGGGCGGTAACTGACATCATCATGTTGCAATTGTCATTTATAGCCTGTAAAACTATAGAACTCTTGCTCTTCCGCCCCTCTGCTTCTTTCTGGAATACCGAAGCGGTACGGAGGAAAGGGCTATACTGTTTGCTGATCGACGACAAGGCGTTTCTTAACGCTCATATCCACCATTTACATCTTTGACATATAATAAGGAATTGACCGCAATTTTGCAATATGATGATGCTCAGGCTAACAGTCTGTCGTTTACATATTTATATTTTATAACAGTGCATTTTCAAAGGTTTTATACTTCGATAGGTAGGAAATTAATGCCGCTTCGGTGGCCCAGTGGTACGTTAACGCGTCTGAGGACCGACGCACCGACGCTGGTTCGTTCCCCCGCCGCGGTTGGCAAAAGTCCCGATCAGACAGATTCTGATTGGGACTTTTTCCGGTTAGGCATGTGATTGCCGACCGGAAGGGGAACCTTTATTGCTAAGCTAAATAGGAAATATAAATACTGTACGCGTGCGCGGCGGTGAAATGAGCGGTGATTGATCTGAGAATTTTTTAGTAAAATGCCGGCGACGTTGATCCAGAGAGACAAGAGGCTTATTCTTATCAGTTCGAAGCAACAAGAATCTACGGTGTCGAACTTCGGCGTACGTGTTACTCTTTTGACTATTACTCTTTTTCATTACACTCTTTTCGTCAATTATCGTATCTAGATCAAAGTGATCGGGCACTTCAAGAAACCGCTTAAGGAAGACGCGTCCAAAATCGAGCGAGGGTATGTTGTGCGAGTCACTCTGTGCGACGAGGATGGAAGAGAGAAGTGGTAAATTTTATTTAAGAATAACCCAAAGTAAATTTTGATTAAGCTTGTGTCTTCGTTCCAGGAAAGTCGCGATCAGTAATTCGCAGATGAACACCGGTCAGGCAGTTTACAAATGCATTAACGATGGCAGATGCAGGTGCGATTCCTTATTCTATGCAATGCAAAGTAATGTCTTGCAGCACGCGGCTGACGCTGAAGCCGTCGGAGCTGCATCTGTTGACTGATTTTTGTTCGAAACAAATAGAGTCATACGCAGCGAAGACCAAGGACAAGAAAGCAGAGTATCTTGTCACCGAGGTAAATATGCATGCCAACGTATTGCGCTTATTCTGTAAAGGCTTCACTGATGACAATACACTATTTAATCACAGAAACTTTTAGGGTGGTGGAGTGGTCACTTGTGCCCCATAAGAAAGATAACGTAGCTAAAGCTTCAGGACCCCCGGACTCCGCCTAGTACTAAGAAGGCCCCAAGGGATAACAGGGGGCCCCGCACAGTGCTGAAGAGGCGCCCCTGAGGCTTCTTGCTTCGAGCCCCTTAATCTGGCCCTGCCTTCACCATCCCTTCATTGTGCACGCAAAGGGTATCCACGACGGCTTGTTTGATGCTTCCTGTGCTCCTGTGCTAAGTTTTTTCAATTTTTCAGGAAATCGGCATGATCAGAACTTCACTGAACGGCGATGATATGTACGTGCACATTCTGGTGACGGACAATCACGGCATCGTTGTATTGAAGGAAGATGGATCGAAGCTTGATGTAATTGCGCAATGGCTGATTTCTATTGTAAAATAAACAAACAAATTTTTTAAAAGCATGTGTATCGGCATATGTATCGGCATATGTATCGGCATATTTAAAAGCATATGTAAAATAACGTTGACTATGAAAAATCAACGATAAAATTTTTAGGTACCAGTTGTTTTGCGACTGAAGAATAGCGTGAGCGATCTCGGCCTGGGTGGTCGAATGAATCTCGACAATACTCCGCTGTTCCTCCAGTTTGTTAATCAGCTGCGCGATCTTTACGCGACGAACGATCCGCAAGTTCTGCTCAGCATTAGCTGGATGGTGTATTCATTACACTGTCAGTCGGAGAGGGATTACGGATGGAGTAAGGATGCATGTATTATTGAATCATTATTGAATGCATCAAATTGCTCATCCCCCCGATTCATCTGGTCGGAGGCGGACACCGGTCGGTGGCTGGAAAATTCCGAAAACTCCACTTGCGTAGACCTTGATATTTTCCGTTACTACTCTGCGGAAACGTTTTGTACCCCCAGGATGTAATCCGGGCTGTGAGGAACGCACCCCCTATACACCCTATACTCAGGTCTGGTCTGGTCTGTGAATGTCCCTGCGTTTGAGGAACGGAGAATCTCTTGGACCCGTTGGGGGAGGTTATGTGGGAGTTTACCCGCAAACCTCCATGACCAGCTCTGATTGCATGATCCTCAAAACGGCTCATACCTACATTTTAGTTTAAATCTCTTTTGGCTATGGGACGAAAAAATTTTGCAACCACATCCAATCGTCGTCGGGTCAATTTACCGTCGGGTCGATAATTATTATATTGCTATTTTTATTCATCTATCATGGTTTAGCAATGAAGCCGCTTCTAAGCCTAATCGGCGAGCCGAGCACCGGCAAAACGACACTGGCCGAGCTGCTGTTATCGTTGGTTGGAGCTGCCGGCAGTTGCCGTGGTGCGTTTAAAATTCTCAAAATTATTGCGAAACGGTCACGAGTAATAGATAAATTTAAGATGAGCGGTAGTAACCATACCTGAGGGTCCAGGGGGTCACCCACGTGTCAGGATCAGACCCCCTGGACCTCCTAATTCCCTCCCGTCAGGAAAAAACATTATCGCCCACGTAGTGGAAAATTATTTTTGGGGTTCAGATCCCCTTGGCTTCGGAGATCCGTTACAGGTATGGCATAACAGTTAAACACTGGCATGGTTTAGACTTTTCGCCGACGGCGCTGCTCAGTCGCCTTGAATCGAGTTCAATTCCCTGCTGTAACAACGATTACCGGCTGGCGGACAGCGAGCTGGAGAAACTGAAAAACACTGTGGTGTCGATTGCGGAGGGGGTAAGCAAATTTCAAAACTTAAATTGGCACAAGCTGCATGGTTATAAAAGGAATAGCTCAGAGATGAGCCGTGAGGGTGATGAAGGGATTGCGCAGCTCCCCAGAAGACGGTGCAACCTCGAATACCTCGAATAAATGGTTTACTGCTGCGGAGATAAGGTTGTGCAATCCCCAGCATCTTTGGTGGGGGAATGGGAAACGTCCGTCAGCCACCAGATGGTGTCTACTTTTGAGATATGCTGATATACTGTCGTTAAAGCACTGCTTGTTTGTGCGTAGGGGGACTTTCTCCAGATATTTTGCGACGCTCCAGCTGTTCGGGTCCACTTATCTATTTCACAAAAAAGCACTCCACAGGTCGCCGCGCTTCACTCCTCTCCACCCATTAATCGGATCTGCGAACATCCCTGTGGGAGTGGATTGCAGACTACACTTAATAGCAATTGATTTTTAGGTTGCTCGTCAAAACCAGCGGGTCACTTTTCGACCAATTGGATCGGCTATCTTGACGAGTAACACTGCGGCGTCGTCTTTGCATTTCGAGAAGCAATCGGGGTAAAACTTGTAAACATTGACAGCGCTAAATAACGGAGATCGAGTGTTGATCAGCGACTGATATCTCATCTTATCAGTCGACTGTCATCTTCCCCAACTTCATGTATAGGGGAGGGGCAATCGCAATGTTAAAAAGTGGTCTAATCATATCTTTGTTGAGCCTCCGATATTTGTTGGGGGCAGCGGCGGTTGTACTCAGGGCCGTCCCATAGTTGATGCTGATGAAGCTCAAGCTTTGGGTACCATGTTTTCGATAAGAGCCTCCTTTGTCTTTCGGGTGTGGATGGGCGCCGAGATAACGCCCAAGGTAAGGGTCCTCATTTGTCATAGGGGCGCGGAGGGCGCGCCCATTTTTGTGAGGCAATTGTTCACTCTTGTCAATATTTTCTTAGGGCTAAAAACCGATGAAACGATCCTGGTTCTACTCTATTTGCCGGCCAGGGCCATTTCACAGAGGTCGTTTGCATCGAGCTACGTACCCTTTGCTCGGCTACCATAGCTCGGCTATTTTCTGCACTGTGGAAAGAATCGAAATCTGTATGGTACAGCCATACATACATTACTACAAAAAACTAGCGCCTATTCTCTAAATAATATTGTGACAAAGCTTACGAATGGATTCTCGTTTATTGCGGTATGGTAATACTGAACACTGAACACTAATTTTTAGCATTCTAACGAGATCGATAGTTTTGCCGATCAATCGACCCACGCAGCGCGAGGTTGACGAATTCGCCGACAAAAGAGCGGCTCTGATGGAGCTCCTGCAAGGCGGTCACCTGTACGGCGAATTGGTTCGATTCCGATACGGATACCGTAGTGGAGGTGACGATGAGAAGATCAGAGATCGAGTGACGGCGATGTTTCGCGAGCTGTTCTCCGGAGCCTGGAGTCGTCTTTGGAGCGTCTACGAACCCATTCTTTGCTATTGCTACTTTGTGAGCAACGATAGCATTCAAATTCAATTTGGTTTCTTTACTTTTCCTTTCTAGTTGCTGCGCCGCCTGAGGCAGAAGAAGCTCATGAAGACGATGGTCTTGCCATTCATAGAAAAGGAAATCATCCCCATGATTCGACCGCCGACTATCCGCGAGTTGCTCACCAAAGTACACAACTGTCTGCTTACTTTGCCGGATCAACAGCGCGGAATCGAGGTTTTTCCCTGCTTTTTTTTAAAATTTCGCCAAGTTGAGGTATTCAGGGTCGGCATTTCCTCAAACTGTCGACCAAGATATCGGTGGCGAGAAACAGAGAGGTCCTGCTCATCGCGCCGTCCCGCGCCGATCTCTTCCTGCGAGAGCACGGACAACCGCCTGCGTTTCAAGAAATCGTCGAGATTCACAGCCAGGATGTTCATGAGGCCGATTCGCGGCAGCACTTTCCGAAGGAAAAGTCGTCTTCTCTTCTTCCACGGACCAGAGATAGAACTGCTACTCGGCTGAATTCATGGACGATCAGCTGATCGAATTCGTTCGAGGTGTGCAAATTAATTGGTACCTTGGTTGGGGGCGAAGGAGTTGCTTTTCGAGAAATTCTTTTACGCCCAGGAATTAGCGTTCACTTACAACAGATTGGGTGAAGAGTCAAAAGGCGACTGCAATTTATACCTCTTAAACTCTTAGATTCATTCATTGTTATGACCAGGTGCAGGGCCGTCCAATAGGTGAAGCTGACGTAGCTGAAGCTTAAGGGGCCGAGCAAACGCTAGTGTTTGAGGGGCACCATCTCGATATCAAGCCAGAGTCAAGCATTAGGGCGCCATGTTCTAAATCAATTTTATGGAACGGCCCTGGGGAGGTATAATTGGAGGGAGCTTCAGCGTCCAATGGTTAGCAAATTAAATGAGGTAAGAGTCTCCATAGCATTTTTGGGCCAAAGTTCAGAGTTCTAAAATTTGCAATACCCTGCTAATTACTTTGAACCCACTGCATCTGCTCCCTATTACATCGTGATTGCGCATTTTAATCAAAAATACAAAGACGCAATATACTTTTGCTGTATTAAAATTTTGCAAGCTTGCACTAATATGTCGATGCGGGTTTTCTCGTAAATAAATTCAAAATGGTGAACCCAAAAATACAAAATATTTGCTATTCAAAGCTATTGATCTATTCTTTATTACTTCTTGATAAATATCATTCAAATTTAGACGCGTGGACACTTGACGCGAAATACGACGACAACGGAATGAGAGTGAATATCGAGGAAACGCCTCGGGCTCGTCTCGCGAATAGTCTCCGACGGGTCAGCTTGAGAAGTAAGTAAAACAACACAATAACAGGGGCGGCGGGCGGCGGGCGGCACTAGGGGACACACGCCTAAATATTCCTTCTCTACTGCATTATCACTATCGCAAAAGTGCTGAGGTGACCGTTGCTGGCGCCGCACTTAGCTAAAGTGTTGAGTAGTGCGCAAATTATCTGAATATGTGAAAATTTCGAATTTCCCCCGCAATCATTGTTCGTTATGCGTCAATGCTGCCTAAACTGGCCCAATTGCTGTACCTTTAGATGTCTACGCTGAGCGCGGTGCCGAAGACGAGAGCGGCGAGAACGTCGAAGAAGACGATGATGCCCAGCGTCGGGACGTCGAGGAGGAAGAGGAGGAAGCTGCGGTCGCCCAGCGTCGGGACGTCGAGGAGGAAGAGGAGCAAGCTGCGGTCGCCCAGCGTCGGGACGTCGAGGAGGAAGAAGAGCAAGCTGCGATCGTCGAGGACGAGGAAGTGCGAGCCGCCGTCGTCGAAGTGGTGGTCACCAAGCCAAAGCGTGATAAACGAGGAAAGCATGTAGATTCTAAACTGTGCAAGTACTCGCTGAGAAAGAGGAAATAATTATGGTGCTCCGTTGTTTGATTTTTGTTTGTTCGTTGTTGTACATACATGCTGAGCTTTGTTTCTGTTGTTGTTCCCACTTGTAAATAAAAAAAAACTGGTGATATGTCCTGGGTTGACTGATGACCTGGACGGGCCTGGACGGTCCAGGACGGGCAACAGTGCATTTTGCTTGCAAAATGAAACTGGCTAACTATCAGTCGGAGAGGGATACGTTAAACAATGTTAGCACATTCACTATGAACCTACAGTAAGGGGCGGATTGCAGAGGTGCAGTAGAGCAGCCAGTTTTCTGATGCCCTGCATTACGGTTGCCAAAATGATTTGTGTTATATATTTCAAATATATTAGTGTGCTTCTCCTCAATGCAGGATTTGCTGCCAGATTTGGGTGGCGTCTCGTTTGGCTACGGATCTATTCCCGCTACTATCAAAAACCAACACTCACAATATGATCAGATATGGATCAGCGGCTGGGCTGGGGTATTCAGTTCCGATGCAATCGATCTAGTATCCGTTAGGTAATCGACCAGTACTGGGTGAAGCAATAGGCAGGAACATTTTTTGAAAATGTAAATATGGCCATTGAAAATATACTGCTGTTTTTTTGCGCCACTCTGAACGCGTATTTTTTTCATACGCGCGCGATAATAGTGGTCTCTACAGAAACTACGCAACTGCTCTAGTATCAGCTAAACGCGTTCAGCCTTTGAAGATCAGCATATTCCACAAATATGCACAATAAGCATATTGCGATGAAGAAATTTGATCGGTTTAAGGATGACCGAAATGAAATCGGCTCGTGGGTGGCTCATTACATGGTCTAAAACCATGTTAGCCGAGAAGTGTAGCCCTTATATCAAAAATTATTTTAGCAGTTGCGTAGCTTCAGTGCGATCTCTTAGCAGATGTTTTACTGCTTTGTCTATATAAATTTATTTTAGCATCACACCGAAAATGCCACCGAAAAAGCGCCGCGCTGAAGACTTCGATTTGGAGAGGGTCGAGGAGCGAGTTCGACAAGAATTAGCTGCGAAAATTTCTCTCGAAGATGAGCAACGCAAGAGCCAGCAAATGCTCAATCAGCTCAAGGAAGCGATGTCACTAGGAGATGCCGCAGCACCAGCAGATTTGGTTGCTTTCGAAATTCTCAAAGCCGGCAGCGTGAGCAAGGTGAATGTCGCCATTCAACTCGTACGCGACGTTGGTCATTTGGGAGCAGCGGCTATGACCGAAGCGTGCAAAGCGGTGTATCAAGACGATTCAGATCGTAGACAGTTGATAGACTGCACGCATCGACTTGCTTCCCTGCGAGAACATTTCATTGAGTCTCTCGATCTGCCACCGATCGTTCTTGCGCCGAGAAAAGTGCACTGTGAAGACGATCACGATGTCTTCGAATTCAGCACTAGTACAGTGACTTGCTTTGAATTGGCGAAAAAAACTGACCGCATTCTTCTTCGGGTCTATTGTCGACGATGCCAAATATCATTCGGTCCGTGGGCGTCTGATCAGTCGAAGTCGCAAAAGCGATTAAGAAATAACGATTGCAAACGGATGTACTACGCCGATGCAGACGTGCAGTTCGTCGAAGTGAATGAACGAAAGTTCATTCATAAGTCAATGATGGAGTTCTTCGTCAATCAGATGTAATATCTTCATATCGTTTCGTTATATTTTTATTTCACTTCAAACTTCTAATTATTTAATGGTCTCAATTAAGATATCTGAGAATGAGAATGATTTAGTAAAGCTACTATTTGAACAGTGAGCGCAAAAACAGCACCTGTAATTCTGAACTGTTATTAGCCAGACACCAAATACTGCACTGTTTCATTCGGTTTAGTGTTGACTTTTTTGTTTTGAGATGTTTTTGTATTTCAGGCAGCACACGTGGGCATCATTTCAAGGATTTTCCGAAGCTTACACGGAAACACTCTTCAATCTTGCTGTTCGCAGCGGCGTGGAAATCAACGAGCAAGGTAAACAATGGATATTTCAGTAAAAGAAGAGCCCCCAAGACTTTTGATTAATTACTGACAAGCGGTTAAACTGAGTATAATAAAGCAGAGGTGGAAAAGGTCCGGCAACAGGGGGAGTGGATGTAAACCAAAGAACCCCTTTCTGTTTTGTGTAAATTTCAAAACTTCGATAGATACCGTGTTTTAAGAATTGTGGCATAATGCCATAATTAAACTGCGGTTACTGTATTTTTGATGTCCGGTGTCCAGGTCCAAGGGGTCTGGACCGTGTCGGGGAGGGAGGGGGTAGGCCAGGGGGTCCGACCCTCCTAGACCCCCCGGGCTACAGCTATGATACGACTGCGCATAGTTGCTTTCCGTGTTTGATCTTTTTGATTCTCTGTACGACCTTTGAACGTTTGCAGACTGTCGTTTGCCAAGAAAGCTGCTCAGCGCTGCTTTCTATGAGTATGAGGCATGGGTATCTCTGCTGGAACAGAAGGACGCCAAGAAAGAAAGAGATTTAAACATCGATGACTTCATTCGTAGCTCATCGTACCAAGAACGTGGAATGTACGCGCATGATCAGCGGACTCAGCAGTGTCGACTGAAGGGTGAATTTTTGAATACAATTACATCCATTTGTAAGCAAAGTAATGTGGCAATAGTTGCAGAGCATCAGTAAACATTTAATACTAGCAGTGGCAATTCAAAAGCAAATTATTATAGCATCATTTTCAAAATTATGCAAATAGCTTTTGTTGATATTTGTGCACCGACAACAACAATACTCAATGCAGCTATTAAATGGTACACAGAATTTGGGTTCCATCTGAAATAGAAGCCTGAACACGCGCTATTATTATTACTAATCGTTTCATACTTATTTAGGTTGCGATTATGCTCACGTTGCCGACGGGCTCTGGAAATTACAATACACGCTGTGTATGTTTCAGGTAAGGCGACTTAGGATACTTTTCAAAAATCAGACATGTGCTGGCAACCTCCAACGACTGGGGGGATATTTGAAAAAGTGTTTCAGTGGAAAATTTCCCCCGAACCTCAAGCCAGCGGCCTTTAAAATAGGTCGACAAGCCAAATATCTATTTCATTTGGCGAAAACGCGAATTTACGGTTCACCCAGAAATTTTTCAGTGGCGGAGATAGGGGGAACCCACTCATTGGGATCTCGTGCCGTTGACTGCTTGCAATTCGTAGTTCTGTTTTATTGTCGTTTAGCAGAAAGTGACTGGGCCGCTCGGCATTACGTATCCAACAAATTGTCGCGAAGAACCGGCGTACGGGAAAGCTTTCTGCGACGAGCACTGCCAGCTGATGGCTGAACAAGGCTATCCAACGGATTTGAAAAGTATAGTCGCGAAACTTGGACGCACAGGGAAGGATGTCGCCATCGATTTTTTTGAAAGCCGTAATTCGCAATTTATCACGAAGTTTGTGCTTTATTGTTTTCTTATTCAGTGAAAGAGGCCAATCTGCAAAAAGAGCGGTTTGCAAGCGACGATGTCGGCGAATGCCATCCTCTCGACAATGATGGCACTTCAGCGAGCTCTTCGCAGTCTGGCGCCAAAGATCGAGTATTGCGTTCGCAGAGTAAGTCTATGTTAACGCATTAATCAGTATTGTGATTGTTTATTTCTGTCGAAATCTTGATAATTTCTGTTTGTTATTTTAGCACGCAAACAGCTGGCTGAGGAAATACAAGACGATTTGATGCAACATGCAACTGAAATGGGTACGAATTTAATGAATAACTGGGGCTCCCTCTTCTTCAAATTTTGAAATTTCGGAGTCCGAATATTTGACACTTATGCTTATTTTTGGAATAGACTAATCGTGATAGCAAATAATTATTGAACAAAGTACGTAGGCGGCTTCGCCGCATTCAAAAATATCAGGAATGACGCGTGCACTTCATTTTATACACCGAACATAAATAACGTTAGTATTCAAATGGACCCGTGGGTACTATTTGGGTACTATGTATTTGAACGTATACGGTATGCTGATGTTTAGAACCCGATGGAACGCGCGCGAACGCGCTGTTGCGTCGCGTTGACTTGATGGCGACCACTAAGGCGAACAGCGAC
>JAQGAX010001490.1:0-11002 GCA_034698105.1 Plectus exinocaudatus | reverse complement strand
GAAAGTATTTGGATCGACCCATCAGGCAATTATTACTTTCCCAACTAGACTATATTGAGCGACTGGACACACCTGCGAACGATACGAACTACGAGCCCCATCGAACTGACAACGCAGCACCGCGCCCCCCCCGTCTAGCCAGTCACTATGCCTAGACACCGACCAGAAAATCGGTCGGGCGCTATTGTCGATTCCGGTGGTCCCACGGCTGCGACAGCCGACACGAATAAAAAGAATGAGAACAACGGCGTGATTATTGACGTTGACCACGATGAAGGTGTAGATGTGGGTTGTCCAGTGGATATGAAGAAGGAGATGGAATTGGAGAAGAAGTTGGATCTGGAGAAGAAATTGGAAGGGCCGGCGATGATCGCCAGCAGGCTGAATATGGCTGGGCCAGAAGACGACCCGAGATTTCTCTCCTACCTGCAGATCTGGCTCGTGCTGGCCTTCAACTACATCTATCACTATTTAAAGCGCCTGAGTGACACCGTCCAACTTCAGGTAAAATGGCGATACAAATTAAATAAATGATCGTCTATATATTAAACTGAAGTAGATATCTTCCATTGTAGAGGGAGAGCTGCAGGGATGGGGAGGCTCAAAACTATTGAAATAGGTGGTGGAGCCGTAGCCAAGAGGGTTTGGGGGTAAAAACCCCTGGCACCTAAATATCTTAAAGGATAAAATTTTTATTACGCGCAATATCACAGACAAAAAATTAAATAGCATTTTTGCAAATAATGACGTCGCTGCCCTTTCCTCAGCCACCAGCCACTGACCATGTCTGAGCAGGTAGTGACGTCACTATAAGAAAGCGCCGCCCTTCGCCCACCTTGGCTCGGCGTCTTTCATGGCCCCGCCCACCTTTTGAATAATGAAAAGAGCAGCGGCCTATATGAGCGACGCAGCAGCGTCTCTCAAAAAATTTCAAATTCATTCAAAGCTATTGGACAGCACGTCTAGTGGTTGCAGTTATCAAAAATGAAATCGTTTCGGTTATTTACAAACCTCTGAGTAAAGGAGAAAGGGTTAGCTTGGCTGTGTTTATGTTTCTGTGGAAATTTTGCCAGCTCCTCCCGTATCATATAGGACTGTTTATCGATCATTTATGGTTATTGCACTCGTTTGAAATCTCCCCGTAATAACTTTCATGTTGTCACAACTTAAACTGTTCTATTCTTCTAACCTTCTAATAGTGATCATTCTATAAAACGGTGCACATTTTATTAAACGGTTGCTTCTATAATCTATTGCATTATTTTCAGGCCGAGTTGAACAGAACCAAGGCGAAACAATTGGCTAAAAGCATGGACTTGATCGAAACGAGCGATCACGATTGCTCGTTCTCGTCGGGTCGCGAGAGTGGCTACTACAGTGTGGAGCAGAACAGTCCGTGCAAGGAGTACGCGAGCAGCGAATCTCAGCAGGTCTCGCCACGACTCCCTGACGACGTCAAGGCGTACAATGACCATGGCTCAACAGTTATTCCCCTCGTATTCAAATTGCCACTGTCTAAGCAGCTGGTCCTGGCCGGCAGCGCAAAAAATGCTCAGATCGATGTATCCATTCCCGATTTCGAGAGCACCGCCAAGTTTCTCATCAAATGCGTAAATGAGACGAAATATGTGACGGCAATTTTCGAAGCGCCGAATGGAGGCATTGATATCCTGATTGAAGATGTTCTCAGCGAATTACAGCTATGGTTTGAAGAAAATGGTCTTCTGGGCATCGCTTGCGAAGTTCACTGGTCTGTCCCGGAGAAGCGCCGAAACCGCCTGGTTGAGACGAGAATGAAAGAGGGCATTCATCAGGCGCTGCGAAAGAATAATCGCAAAGTGATGGATCTGAAGAATGATAAATGCCGCAACTTGCCGCTAATGTTGGCCGAGTCTTCGACGCAGGAGAATTCCTTCCGCCAGACGGCGCTCAACTGTTTCCAAGGTGAGGATGCTAATTTTTTCACGAAATCGATTTAGCTACCGCGAACTTACATCTACCGGGCGAGGGCGGTATTGAGTTGAGCGCGTCATAATAGCTATGGCGCCGCTATGAGAATACAAAGCGGCGTGAGTCAGCCCAAATTTATGTAAATTGGAAAACGTGAAAAAGGAAGCCATGAAAAACTTTCTATTGCCCCCTCTTCAATAAGCACGATTCGCCCCCGTAATTTTTTCAGACATGCGTCTGGCGTGAAAATAGTGATGATCGTTTGACATTGGATAAATTATGGAGCGAATAGTGGTTAGTGAAGAGGGGAAAATTAAAAATTTTATGGCTTCCTTTTCATGTTTTCGGAAGTAACTCCCATCAGCCAACTTCTGCTGATTTCTTAAGAACTGTATCTCTCCACAGTTGAAAGACCTTTTCGTAATATTCGCTAACTGTTATTGGATTTATCTGCCGCTAGAATTTCTGACCTAAACTTTAATCCAATAAACATTCGTTTCCTTGATGGAGTCCCACTCCGACCTTCACCCAACGATTTTGTGTATGGGATTACGCGAATTTAATTCCTAATGTGAAATGTCTCGCTCTCGCTCCAATACCTGCATGACCTGTTTATCGAATTTCTGTGCTGAACGCAACAACGCACGTGCACCTCAGGGGGGTCGAAATTCTCGTTTCTTTGACAAACGTCCATTCGTATTTGCGCAAGCTAAAAACCGATTACTGGCCCCGGAAACTGGGGTTTGGGAACGAGATGGGCGAATGCAAACATGCAGCATCCGAGGTGCGGCGCATCGCGCTACACCTCCGGTTGGAAGACGACGCACCGACGCCCCCGATAAAGATTAAAAGAAAGATGCACAAACAGCCCCTAATTCTCTGCAAAGAGACAAAAAATAATTTCCTTGCAGTTGCACAGAAATCTTTACTGCGCTTCACCATAAAATTATTAGCTGTACTTCCCGAAACAAACTCTTATGCGGGGTCGTTGTCAAAATTGTTCTGTAGACTAATCTTGTGGGGCCAGGGCGGTTCCCAAGGTCGGATTCCTTTCCGCATCTTATCCTTGAGGTGACTGCAAAGTGTCACATTACATCTGTGTCATCTTTTTGTCTTCTAGGTGTGTACCGGAGATTCTACGACACGTTGCTACCCTATCAACACAAGGAGACAGTTGAATGGCACGCCCCGTTTTGGAGTCTGTCGAAAAAAATATTGCCGGAGCCGAACCTAGAGCAATTTTTGTTGGGCACACATCCGAACAAATTGGAGAAGACGAGCATCGTGGCAGTTAATTTGATTGCACTGAAAGTGACGAAGAAAATCTGAGCGAATAAGGGTACAAATGGGTATAAATGTCGAAGAAATCGAATTCGTATTTACTGTTTTATTCCACTAAATCCCATATCCACCCCTTTTCTAGCGGTGGGTACCAGGCGGGGTCTAGGGGTTTGATTTAGCGGTGGGTAAGTTGGAGACCGCTAGCAGATACGTCCTTCTACCTGTCTTAATGACTTCTAAATACCAATTCGACAGCGTCTTCACTCAGCAAGCATAAATCCCGCGTGAAAACGCACTGCACTTCAGCGAGTGACGATTTATTGATACCGGTGATGCACATTTTCAATGGGTGTTCATGAATGACTCAATTCGTTCGCGTGGGTGGTCTTATTGGCTTCAAGCACTGTGACAGTACATGTCTGATACTGTTCTCTCATATTCTCCTGTTAGACGGATACTTCGTCTTCTGTTTTGGTCGTGATGAGTCGTGATTCCCCATGTTGAGTTGATGATTGGCCAAAGTGCTGGCCTCCGTTGTGTTGCACTATTGGCTTACTTTTCGCATCAACAGCTGGGTGAACAAAGATTACATGGTACTTGACTTTTTCTGAAAACTTTTTCGCGAAACCACTTCTTAACAGCTATCTGCGGTGTACACGAACGGTTGCGCGCGCGACGTGATTTCCAGTCGTGTATCTTGACACCCAGAGTCACTCATTACCTTTTTATCTTTTTCATCGATTGCGCGGCGAGTGTAATTTCCTTCGTTTATTGGCTCATAAAATGGTTACAAAAGAAGTAACTTTGCCATGCACGCAGATTTTTCTATGCGTCCATCAAAGTGGAGCATGTCATGTCCTTCTGAATTCGAACTTTGACTCTGCTTGATCAATGTCACACAGCCAGACATATGTGGGTAGAGACATTACGTTTATCTTTAAGTTCTGTCTATCAGCAAGGTCACATCTGAATCTCTGTGGGGGAGACCCAAAGTGGACATTTTTCCACGCTTCTTGCACCGCTTTGTGCTTGTGACAGGCATGGACATTCGCAGGCGCTAGTTCATCATTATACAGGTTTACTTTCAAAATATTTGCTTTCAAACGAGAAAAAACCTTATCGCACGCTGTGTGGTCGTTCGACCGTATCGTTGGCAAAGGCGTCTGTGTTTGAATATTGGTTTGTTGCCGTGCATGACATGACGTCGGGAGAGAAACGAGTTTCCCCTGCTGCAACCGGCGAAAAGACCTTCGTCTCAGCGGGACGACTCGGGTCGCGACTGTTTTTCAGTCCAACAACACCGCCGGCAAGCCGATCAATCATCAGGCGAGTTTCAAGGACGGCAGTCGCGGCGCGCGTCGACTTTTGAGCGACCGTGACAGGCGATCTCACCTGGCGATAGCCTCGCCATCGTTCTGATCTAGTCGGCATCGATTGCACCATCTTTGGGTGAAGAGTAGAGGGGGGCGAACTGACGTTCAGTGAGAAAAAATGTGACTGCTCTGTAACAGACACCGACACGGGGGGTGAGGTGGGTCGTCACGGCGTCGGCAGAAAACTGAGATGTTATCTTTCGCATTTCTTTGTGTCTTTGTGTCTTTGAACAAAAGGCTCTATCTTCTTCTTCTTCTTCTTCTTCTTCTTCTTCTTTTTTCTCTTTGGTTCAAATTGCTTATGATTTGATTTATTTTGATTGCTTTCCAACTTTGATTGCCGCTCTCAGGCAAGTTTTCTGCGAACGACATGATTGACAACTGTTCCCAGCAATTCCACTTTACGCAGCTATTGAGCTATTCAGCTCAATGCAGTTCTGCCATTTACGCACAACGGGCTGTCTATGACGGATAGGACCGTTAGCGAAACCAGTTTTTTGCAAGCTGACCGCAAAAGATTGAAGTAGGGCTTTTTAACGGAAATTGAATTGTCTTCAGAAAGGATTGAGTGATAGCCGAATATAGATCAAATCTATTGAAAAGGAAACCGAACAGCGTAGGCCGATTATAACCGAACTGAAAAGATCACAAGAAATCGATCAAAGACGTCACCTAATCGCATCAGACTGTGCGAACCGGAATCGTATCACTCCGCCTGCCGGAATCACGCCTGTCTATTTGGCGCGTCGCGCATGCGTAGAATGCGAATGATGCCTGAGGAAAACAGTGAGCACGTGACGTGACAGTAAATCAAAGTGCAGAACGCGCGCTCTTTGTTGTTGCGCATTTCTTGCTTATCGCGATGTCTATCCCATTATTTTGGGCCCCAGGCTCAGATGTTTTATTGATGTTTCCCTTCGCCGTTCCCAGGTCCAGCTCGGGCGTTTTCAATAACACACTAGGGTTGACCTCAGTTTAGTTTCTTCAGTTCAATTCTTTAGTGTCCAGATATTGTTTCCTGGGCTATTTCATGAAACTGTAGCAACTGCAACAGTTGCAAACGTTTTTTAAAATATCCCCTGGACTTCTAATCGGATTGAATTACATTTATTGATGTGGAATGCGCTCCGCCTCTTCTCATGCAGACTGTCCATTGAGCTCAGGTTTGAGTCGTGCACAACAAAAGAAAGAGCAAAAAGCAGAATGTCACACCGCCTAAGTCATAAAGTCACAACCACCCCATGCATCACGATGCGTTTCGAGTTTTTTCGATACACACGCAAGAATGCAACAACACTGTGACCATTCCCATAGGAGCGTGAAGGTAAAGTTCTGCTCATACCGGTCGTGCGACTGCGGCACTGGAGATCTTTTTTTGCCGACTTTTGCGTGCCAACTGCCAGCCGATGATAACGGTGTTTTCGTTCTTATTCCATAATACTTGCCGTCGTCAAAGCAAATGCACAAAAAGCAATAGAAATTGGCTGTGTATAAACATACTGTGACTCGTCAACTTTACTCGAATGGGGCCGTCATATATGTAGTTTCAGGCTATTAAAAAAACGGGAAGCTAGCAATTAAAAGATTTCTCGCTGGTATAGACTCTTCTCACTTCACTCAAACACATAAACATATTTTCTATGACAGCGCAATCATTTTTATAGGACCAAATGAATTATCTAAACAGAGCAACAGATGAAATAAAGCAAATTTAATTTTCGAAAACTTAAATTTGAACGATTCTCAACTGTGGCTTCAACGGAACTTAATAAAATGTCTGTCTTCTTTTCAGGTTATAGTGACTGCTGAGAGTTCAATTGACCCGGACAACAAAGTCAGCCGACCGTTGCGAATTGAAATCACCGATGTCGACGACAATGTTCCTGACTTCGGTCAAGATCAGGTACGGAAAGTTATTTGAATTCTTTTGTTCTACTAACTGCACAGAGAAGGCGCCAGAAGGGGAATACAAGGGCTAGCCCCTCCCCATAAATAAATTTTACCCCGATTTGGAGGAAATATGCAATAAAGGTCCCCTTTTAATGGTATGAGCTGAGAGGCCCCATGTTTCGACCTTTGTGATACATATAGTATGCTATCAAGCGTGAGTTTTCTGTACAGCTTAAGTTCGATTTTTATTTGAGTTTTTTCAACAAGTAACGGCCTCTTTGAATAGCTTTATTTTGAGTTAAAATTAGAAGCATGTTCCCGGTTGTAGCATAATGAGCTATTTAAGAGAAGGATTATTATAAGCTATTATTATAAGTGGAGCGATGCTTTCTTTTCCTGATGGATGGCCGCAATAACTTACATCAAAAAGTCTCGTAGTATTTCGCTAATTCATTGGCGAAGGAACACCAATTGACCTTACTTAATAATTATTCAAAACGAGTCTGAACTTCCTTATTGACGGTAAAAAACCAGCAAGCGGCTGGTTTTTTGTTAGGCTACCGCCTTTCTGACGGGTTAATGGTTCCGGTTTACCATTCAATGCACAATAGTACTGCACTCTATGCACGTTTCGGTAGTTATCTGATGAAACTTGCCCAGTATAATGAAGCAGACTGTTTTTTAGCGACTAGCCATCAAAACGAATAAAAATTACAGTGTAACGGGTACGCACGAGCTGACAGCATCCGTTGCCTGATTTTTCAGGGATCGTTGCCGTTGGTATTTACGATCCACGCGGAGGACATGGCTGACTGGACAAACGAAACATCTCATATGATGATTGTGGGCAAGGTGCACGCTGACGACATGGATTCGTATCCATTCGACATCGTCAACTACTACTTACTTCCGTACTGTAAGTATTGCTCGACATCATTATGAGTATTAGCGATGTCGGTAAGCTGGCTGTTCTTAAAAAGATCACAACAATACGAACACCAGAAAAAATATTTCGTTGCGTCACCGCAGAAGAGTGAGGAGCGGATAAGTGATGTGGGACGATGCACACTATCAACTTGAGTTTGGAAGGACTATTGAAAAGCTTTTTTGATTAAATGGAAACGTTTCTTTGCGTCCGTTTGATTTTGATCATCGGTCTCATCGGTCATCGGAACGTTTCCCCTTTCAAACACTGATAGTCAATGCAGGAGTGCAGAACAAGGTGGAGAGTTTGATCCATTTTACATCCAACGAACTAGGGCCGAAGCAAAATTGTACTATAAAGCGATGTATTTGTACCGTAATCTATCGTAAGAAAACCGTACATGCCGTCATTTTTTAGGTGACAACGAGGACGGAGTTTTCGACATCAATCAGACTACCGGAGAAATCTTCGTTTCCGGGTGTATGCCAGAAGAGCACAAATCTATGTTCGTACTCTGTGTGGTAGCGAGTCCCCTGACAAACAGAACGATGATGAGCGATGTTCGATTTGCCTCGAACAACAAGAGCATGATCCATGTGATCATAGAAATGCAGAAGCCAGTGTCCGAAAGGAAGCACGACCATCAGCCAACCATTCAGTTTATCAACAACAGTATCATCACAATGGGTAAGTGGTGCAGGACGGTTCTGGAAGAAATGTGCAATGACATGATTTCATTCTGTGTTTGATCTAGGGGTGCCGATTCACTTTCTTGCAAATTTAGCTCGCGCTGTTCTGAAAAATTCTGAACGAAAGAATTCAGAAGCCGAAATCGGAAACAAAACGCGATTGAGTTCATTTAGTAGAAGCAGTTCCTCGAATGTTTATTACGTTTTGTAAATTTGCTGATGCTTCTTATCGGCTTATTTTCCAGGTAGTGGATTCATTGATGCGATGATCCCCGTCAGCGCTCCAATTATGGGCGGAAAAGAATTGAAATACGAGCTCAAGGACGTCGCCTTTAAACCGTGAGTGTGCATATTCTGCTGCCTAATTGAGCAAATGATTGAACGAAGCGAAAAAAGGACAAAGCAGCGTGGGATTCGAACCCATGGCCTTACGCTTAACGCTCAAATGCTCTATAAACTTAGCTACCGTTCCCACCGCGCTCCTTCTCGAAGCCTGCGCCATCACCACACCGATGAATTCCAGAATCCAGACACCAGGCTTTGAAACGTTCGAATCAATTATCAAGATTATCTCCTGAGCTGTTTAGACAACCGTCCCTGAGCTGAATGAATGAAAATGTGCATCCGTAGCCATTTTGCGATATCAGTGCAATGTTTACAGAGCTGAAACAGAAACTAATGTGACAAAGTCGATGGACGCGTTTGTCGTTGATCCGCGCACTGGAGACGTTCGCGTTACTGCTGATATGGATAAACTCAGCGAGGGTGTCTACACGCTCAATCTAGTCGCCAAAGAAATAGCGACCGGTGCAGACTACGCTCAGCTCGTCACTCAGGTACGGCTCCTTTCAATTAGCAGGAGGTCACATCTGTGTTAATTAATCTAACACAAGTGTATAACAGCAAAAACGGGTAATCAAATATTAATTGAAAAGCTTCAGATGAGAGATCAGCTAAAGCTTTGATTTCACTACTGAGATAACTACCATGGGTTTTCGATGACGAGTAAGCACTAATTTTCCATATGTTTGGCCGACAGAAATGTTCAGCTACTAGAGTTTACACGCGAAAATAAGCTTCGGACTTGATTCAGGTTCATCATATTCATGACTCATCGCGACTGAAGTACGTTTTTGAAGTACCCGTCGATGCCCTCGGATCGTCTCTGGCCGGTTTTATCCAGTATGTCATTATGCTTGTTACCATAATTCACAACGTTTTTTGCGCAACTTGATAAGCGACCTTTTTTGATTGATAAGAAATGGTTGGTTCCGTGATCTTCTAAGTTCACATTGTAGATCAACTGACTAATAACAACAGGGGTAATGGGTGCCATGAAATTGTTGAGGTACATGAAATGTAAGGAATCAAAAGGGAATCGTTCAGTAGGTACACTAAATCCTAAATATTTTGCTACTTTGGCGAATATTAGTAGCGGAACAATATGCCAAATTAGTATATAAATGTTTAATTTTCAGAGCGGCACAGCAGACAATCAATCAGACTCATGACCAACTTCACTTAGTATTCGGTCAACCACAAAAGTACAACTGGAAAATCCCGCAACGGTCGGCGAAAATCTTGTTTTTCCATGCCTATTCAGATTTCTTTAATATTCTGAGACTGAAAATTGAGCGATTCAAAGTGATTCACTCCATAATGATACGTTCACTTTTCAGATCAGCTGTCTGCTTCCATGCTACCAATAATAACGACATGCTGTTGAGTAAAGACAATGTGGTCAATATACTGTCTGGTTTAGCTGGGAACGGCAGTGAATTAACGCAGGTTTATCTCCAATACAAAGTCATCAACATTGAGGTTAGTGTACGTTGATTTTTTTAACGGACGACGCCAAGACTGTACCGGGCCATTTAACCACAAAGGGGGGTCACCCGGGTAGGCTACAACGTGACGTGAGTGTTGCAGTGTGGATGTTGAAAAAGTCTAAAATCAGGGTGACGGGATAGATGTACGAACGGTCCTAACTGAAACGACTGTGCCGTGAACAAAATGGCGGAGGGAATTAATATTTCTTATGCTCATTTAGCTTTGAGACATATTCTGCACTTTTTCGGCTTAGACTTTTCTTCAAAAAAGTTCAAATCCTTTGACAATTTTTCAAATGTTTACGATTATCGACATTGCGCACTGTTGAAATACAATAGTATTATCACGCCCTTTCGCTCAATTTGTCAGACAATTCTATCTTTTATCGCATTATTGTATCTGTACCTTCTGCAATTTTTACTTTATTTGTGTTGTGATCAGGCTTTGTCGATTCCCGCGTACTCGTGGCTAGACCTTGCCTTGCACTATGCTAAATAAACAAAAAAAAACGTTGCAGATGTGCGAACCGCCCGTAGTCGTCACCGACAGAGACAGTGCAGATCGAACGCAAATTATGTGGTGGATCTTTGCCGTTCTCATTTCCATGCTCATCCTGTCCACTCTCACCTGCTACCTCTGCTTCCTCGGACGTTACAAGCAGTACATGACCGGAAAGACGAAAGCTGGTCAGTTTAATTTTCTTTTTAAAGAAGCCAATCTGCCTTACTGCTCGAACGTAATTTAATTATTACCCATAACTCTTTCGTTCAGAAAGAGAAACGTGAAATTCCCAAGAGTAGCCCAAGTCGCTCGCGCATGATTTTTTGTATTACAATACTAACCAGCCCAATAGCTTTAAATTCATATAGCTGTGTGGGTAATTCGCGATGGAGGCTTTAATCTGATGTGCCTTTCTCATTTAATAGCTCTCGTTCAGAGAGAGAGATTACTGAGAGGCGTGCGAAATTTTGCCCCATCCCCATCCCGTGTTAAGGTTTCATGCATTGAATCTTGTCTGACACTATTATTCAATGAACGTCGATTGATATTTGCAGAAGAGCCTC
>JAQGAX010001489.1:0-11005 GCA_034698105.1 Plectus exinocaudatus | reverse complement strand
TGTACTTCACGAATCCGTTTTTATTGATTTATTCCAGTTACTCCAAATAGAATACGAAATAAAGAACACTATAAGCAATATCCATTTCAATCTGCGCTCTCATCTCTTTTCTCACACAGTACTTCATAATAGAACATCAGCGTTCATCACAAGAGCAAACAAGGGATGATAATAGAAAAGTATCGATATCGCCATTCCGCAAACAAAACTAAACTACCATCGGACCGAAAAGAAGGAGCTTGAAAACGGAGGAGAATTGGTGTTGACACTGAGCAGGAGACGACGATGGCCACGCAGGAAATCCGTGCAGGACCAACGCCGACCGATCGCTCCAAGCGTGATTACGGTAGCTCAGTATCACAACTCAAACTGCCAAAACATTCCTTCAGTACAGACAGATAGCGAGAGGGGACACACGTTTCCACTTGAGCGCGAACAGAAATCGTATGAGACGGTGCGGTGCGATTGTACAGAAAGGACTATAGTGGGGTACGCTGTTCTGGCAATAGTTTCAGGCAGCAATACATGCACCCCACGCACACACACCCCACGCAAGTTGGAGCCATGCTGCGTGCAGAAGTGGTTCGGCTTGACTTGAGAAGAACAGAAAACAGTAACTTGACTCGCACGGAGAGTAATTCACCCATATTCATCATTGACATAATAATCAATAAAAGTCCAAAGTACGTAAAATTCGGTAAATTTTAAAGAGTAATTCCTACTACGAACTAACGTCGCAACGTTTTCAAACAACGAACGGTACAGCGCACGAAGAGAGACGGAGAGAGCGAGAAAGAGGTTGCAACACTGTACGCGCACAGTCGAGCGCGCAAACTGCTAATTGAACAAGTAAGAAACAATATTCGCATGATAGCAGCAAAGAAACAACTGAGGGCGAGCACAGAAGATTATCAATGCGCCGAGCAACAATTGTCCGCGACAACGCACAGCAAACAACACAGTCTCGTGGCAACGACACATTCGACCACCGCGACAGAATATTTTCCAAACAAGAACAGGGTATTAATACCCCCAAAACAATTACGGTAATCCGCGATTGGTGATGGTCCACGTCGGTTATAGCAAGCATTGCAAGCAGACGTGGAAAATGGAAAAATGAAGAAAATTAATAGAAAATGGAAGAAAATGAAGCAGTTCAGACGGTTGGGGGGGGTCACTTGCTGTCGGGCTTGACGTTGTTGTTGTTGTGATTCGTTTCGATCTTTTTGGGCGACGCTCGAGATCCCGTCGTCGTCGGCGACGAACCGTCCGTCGATTTTCCGTCCGTCGACTTCCCTCCTGTCGATGATTTGCTGTCAGGACTCGACTTTGGCTGTTCGGCATGGTTGGTTGCGTCCGTCGGCTGCAAATGCAAATATCTACCATTCAATAGTCCCAGAGTCGCGGCGGCCAAAACGGCGTTTGCTTCAGCAAAACACACGAATGTACTGAGTTTTTACGAGACAGAAATTTCCTACCTTCTATGGCCCATGATTGCTCATCAGTATTCAGTACAAAGGTACGACAGGAAAGCAAAAGAATGGATGAATCACCTTTGAGACATCGCATTTGCGTCCGTTGATGATGTGCTGCTTGGAAGCGAGACAGCGGTCGACGGCAGCCTTCTCGTCAAAGACGACGAAGCCGAATCCGCGCGGATGACCGAGTATCTCCACCTGGGAGACGGGGCCGAACTTGCCGAAGTAGTCGCGCAGCGTGTCGACGGTGTGGAAGTCCCAGTGGACGCCCGTCAGCTCGACCTTGCGCGTCAGGTCGGGCTCCGTCTCGAGGAAGTGCGGCGGATGGCTGGCGAAGAACGGCGACATCTCCTCGCGCGGGATGGCGCGCTTCGGGTCGACCACCTTCGAGTTGATGGTGTGCGGTCGTTCGGCCATCGCGGCCTCGGCCATGTGAATAGCGGAGAAAGTGACGAAGCCAAAGCCGCGCGAGTGCTTCGTCTGCGGGTCACGGATGACGATGCAATCGACAACTTGGCCCCAGCGAGAGTAGTAGTTGCGTAGCTGATCGTCGGTCGTCTCATGGTTCAGCCCGCCGATGAACAGTTTGCGCAGCTGTGTCGGGCCCTCGCCGGCGACCGTCTGCGACGGCGGCGCGTGCGGACGGCTCATCGACGGCACGATCGGCATCGAGGAGGCTGGACTGACGGGACTCAGCGGCAACGAGCACGGCGACAACGGCACCGTCGCCACAGCGATCGGCGGTCCGTGGTGCGGTCCGAACAGTTGGAAGGGCGACCCCGCCGGGTGCGCGCCGATTAGTACGGGTTGCTGCACGTAGATTCCTCCTGCAAACACCGCCTTGCCAGTCAGGCATCGTCGAAGCGCAACGATACAAGAGGGCGACACACCGTGCAGACTACAGTAATGGCCACGTTAGCGGTTGGAGCGAGCAGCAGCGGGCTAAGTGAGAATAGCCGACGGCGCGTCGATCGAGACAGGAAAGCACAGCAGTCAAGTGCGTCGTCTACCAGCTAGGGAAAGGCGCATTACCGGTGACAACGAGTAAATGGAGAAAGAAGATCCAATGCATTACGAACATTCGACGGGGTGCACGGTCCAACAGATAAACTGCAGTCAACATTCAACGAACTACTGACTACTGTATTGTGGCTCGAACAGATAAAAGCATTCCCTCAACGCAGACATGACCACGGGCTATTTACCCCACAAGGCACCAAAGTTTTGCTATACCCCCAGACCCCCAATATAAAACTTAAAAACTTATACTGGATAGAAGAGCTTTTTTGGTAAAAGTGAACGTCATATACAGTGAAACTTGGATATAATAAGAGAACGCAGGGGAAATCGAAAAATATCTCATATCAGGGTTTCTCTTATATCCGGGACTAGAATGTGCTGGCACTGAGCACGAGGATTTAAACAAGTCTCTTATATCCGGGTTCTACTGTACCCCCAAGACGACGCCGATCCGCGATCATGTCTGCCTCAACGTCGAAAAACAGTAGCAGCAGTTAAGTTCCCGATGGGGCACTGGGTCAATTTCCCAAATCATGGCACTACTTGTTAAACATTGCAACTCTAAAGTCTAGAGACGAGACAAGACAAGGACGATTGGCTCTATTCGAGGCAATACAGTAGTGCACATGCAAAACGGAGTTAGTACTGGGTGCACGCAAACGGATAACGAGCGAGACGTCATTTACCAGTGGGAAAGTGAGCGACTTGAGAGAACATTGATGGAGCCACCGACCGACCCGACACGTCCAATCCGTCGACGACCGCTCAACCCTGCAAACCGGCCGGTCGCTGCCCCGCCACGCGGATTCAGCCAAATGTCTTTCCGAAGCGGCCTGAAGGAACAAGGCGAATGCGCATATGACCAACAGCACTGCATCCATAAAAGTACAAGCAGCTGTGGGCGAACAACCCAAATCGCTCGATCAACACGAAGAAACTGGCGATAGAAAAACTGTTTACTGCACATATGATAGACCCGTACCAATGCCCAAGAACAAGGCCGCAACAATCGCACGAAACGGCGCGAAGAGAAAAACAGCTTCAACAGAGAATTGGAAAGACTAGAAGAATATTTGGTCACAAGAGATGACGGTAATCCAAGTTGAGGTCAAGTTTGCACTGCTCGCACGGAAATTCCTTAGTCAGGAACGGTTTGTACCTGAAATGCTAATCGTCATATGCAATACACACACTGCATGCAGCAAAGCATACGGCTTACCAAAAATTGACCGCCAAATTGCGCCCTTCCGTCGTGTTCGGATAAGACTGTACTTCGTGCCACCAAAAGGACGGCAGGTAGAGCACATCTCCCTTCTCGATGACGCAGCGCATTGGACGCGCGCGGGCAAAGAGTGGAAACTTCTGAAAAACAACGCACATCACATGTCGGTGATTTATTTAACAATAAGCAAGTCAATGAAACAGCATTTGCGGTCAAGTAAGAGAGAGTCAGTCGTAAAGCAATCAGTCTGTCACGACACGTATAATAGACGAGACTGGTCGGCTGGCGGGGTTGCATCTCGGCTCAGTCAATGCCAGCCATGAATCGTCCCTCCTAGGTGGACGGCGCGACGCGGGTTAACCGCGTGCTCGCTGGACAGCTCGGGCGTCGGCTCCTCCGAGTCGGCGTAGTGCACTTTTGGCGTCACCATCGAATCGACGACGACTCGAGCTACGCCGAGACCGGCCGCGCCAGCTTCTGCACCGAGATCATCGGCGCCGCTTCGCTATGTGCAGCGAGATCTGAGGCGTGGCGCTGAGCTAATCACGCGCGCAACCATGAACAGATGGGACACGTCGCTCAATCGTCTCGTGCACCAACCGTAGAAAACAATGAGCGATTATGACGCGTTCGGTCCGACAAAGCAAGCAAGCAAACAAACTTCAGCAAGAAATTAGTTCTGATCCTACGCGTAGATAGACCAAATGTATGCAAGTAATGCGGTCAAAATAGCGTAAATGACTGTATATTTGAACGCGCCGCAAAGATGATTGACCCATCAAACCCTGCAGTCAATCCCGTTCGATCAAGCACAATAAGACAAGAAACAAACTTGAAAATCAGGCTTGGTAATGTCTACTGGCGACATGGTCAGTGCGGTGCTGCGCATGAGGCGGTCTCGGTGGAAGGAGCCATTATCGTAACGAAGCATCGCCTCCAGAATGTGTCCCTCGTAGATCTGCTCGTTGTTGGTCGGATCGAACAAGATCAGCTGTTTCCGACCACTCAGCTGAACGATTACTGTACACCCACTGGAAAACAAGGTAGAATATAAATAAAGTATACCTGACAGAGCAGATTGTCATACTGGTCCATGTGCAGTTTGCCGAGCGTGTTGCCGTCGCTGAGCCAAATGTTGAGCATTGCCAGTTCGAGATCGGCGGCGAACGATGGCGCAGGAACGTCCTTCTCTAGTCCTGAAACAAGCAACAGCTTCATAAACTATAACAGACACACAATTTCCTAAAACACCAAATAAAACCACCACTGTGTTTTGTGCTTTTTGACAACGTCAAAAGAACGAAAACGAACACCTACGCGACCTTTCATAAGCTGCCGAATCGGAGCGTATTCAAGGTAGGCGGAGACGAATGAGCTATTCTTCGATCGGTGCTCGATCAGGTCGAGAAACTCGGCAAATTTCATGTCCAGTCCTTCCGGGCGCACCATGACAAGATCGTTGAAGCGCAGCGACGCCTTCACTTGAGCGGGAATTTCCAACTGCGAAGCGTTCCACAACGAGATTGGCTCGACGCCCTCGAACTCGCCGCCAGGCGTCAGCTTGACGTGTGTGTCGTTGGTTCCAAATCTCGCGCGGAACGCATCGTTCGTCCATTGACTCAGCGCCGGCCAATGATTGATTGCGTTGCGGATAACGACTGGGCGGGACTTGGCCACGTAGTCGAGCAGGAAACTCTGTCTGCTCGGCGCGCTTTCCAACACTTCGCACTGAGGTAACATTACAGTCGTTTTTTCTGTCTTCTTCGATCGCCTGCTCAATGTCGTCGTCTTATCATCATCTTCAAGATACATCGAAGTGTTGCTCCAATCTTTTCTGCACTCGTCTTCAGACGATGATAAGCACTGATGACTGAATATGCCGTTAAAGAAACTACGCAGGTCGGAAGAGCACTTATTGACAAGCTCGCCCATCGTGATGGAGTTGGGATAAGTGGACACGTTGGTCAGCTCCGACAAGATCGCCTGACGGTGCAGGCCGGCGATTGATAACGAACCGTCCTCCATGAAGAATGTGCCACAACGGTCGTTGATAAAGCGGAGCACCTCATCTTTCTCAATGGACATGGCGTCCAAGACGGCGCCAACCAGCGCGACATGCTTCAAGTGCTCGGTGAGCAAGCAGCTTCTGTCCACCACGCGCTTCTCCAGCACAACCACGTCGCCCCTCGCCGGCCGTCGCCCACCAGCCAAGTCCAACCGGACAAACTTGTCCTCATCCAGTCGACTCCACTCGACATGCCCGAACGCGACGCGGTCATCCGACCGAAACGCCGTCGCCACTACCAGTTGCACCAACTCGACGAGCGGCCGGTTGAGCGCCGGCTCAACCACCAGCACCAGACAGTGATCCTCGGTCAAACGTACCACATCGTGCAGAGTGACAGAACTGATGTGCGAGGCACACGAGCAGAGGTGATGCAAAAGAAGCGAGCAAGCGTAGAAGCAGATCACTGCCGTCCGCGTCCGGTGCATGCGGGTCCCTTTCGCTCAGCAGACCAAGAGAGCCAATGACGCAGCCGCGCGGGCGGAACCTGCAAATCGATTGACAAATAGACCAACTATAATGCAAACAGATGAGACGGGCACTGGAGGAAATAAAAGCCAACGCCATCAGCGCTCGGCTGGCGATATAACAGCGCCAAAAATACGATCGCCACTATTCCATTGGCAATGGCTTGTAGCGCTTTATGCAAGCGACCAAATACCACGAAACATTAACGACATTTTCAAGCAAACAATCTTTAAAAACCGTGACAATTTGATCAGTGATTGAAGACATCAAAGAGAGCAACACGAATCAAAACAGACATCAACACAAATACTCGGCTGTTCAATATACAACCATCTATAGCACGTCAGCAATCAGCTTTTGAACTAGTAGATCTCAACAGTGTAACTTTACCAGTACTGTATACTAGCTGGCTCGAAAAATAGTACCACACAACAGGTTGAGGCGAACAAAGCGAGAAGGAAATGATCATTGATGGCTGTCGGTTTCTTTCCTGGATTCAGCCTCGAGCGAGTCGAACTCGTCGTCGTCATCGGGAATCACCACCACTATATCGCTGCCCTTGTCTCGTTCGCGATCTGAACAGAACGACATGAAACAGTGGCTATTCTCGTTGGTAAGTGGTGCAACGTACCGTGTTCATCGGGAATGATGGCGACAATTTCGCTGATCTCTCGCGATGTCGGACTGCGGCGGTCTTTACGAGCTGCAAACGCGAAAAAAATTAATGATGCGATATTATGCACAAACTAGTCCAAAACGGTTAGATTTAATTTGGGTTGCAATGCGATTGCATTCAATTTAAATTTCATTTCATTGCAAACATCGGCTGTTTTTGGCCCATTTAATAACCTCATCAAACTGTTTATTCAACACTGGTAAACACCCAAGCACTTATCAACATCCATAACGAAACAAAAAGTACTGGCACTTAAGCGACGGCAAGAAGATAAGCCTGGCTCACTTGTTTCGAAGCGTCCTCGTTTAAACGGCGGCATCCGCGGAGCACCATTGTTGATGTTTCGCTGGTGCTGCTGCGGTTGCCAACGAGGCTGCTGCGGCCCGGCGTTTCCGCCCACTGCACCGCCGCCGCCGCCCATATTGCCGGCCGATCCAGTCGACCGCGCCGGACTGTGATGCGTCGTCGTCGGTGGCTGTTGCTGCGGGTGGTGGTACCGAGGCTGCTGCTGCGACTGTTGCTGCTGTCTGCGCTGCTGCTCGTACTCGTAGTCGAACCGCGGCGGCGCCAACATGGACGGCGCGCTCGGGAAGGACAATCCGTTGGACGCTCCGCGCGACGGCTGCTGCTGTTGCTGAGGGGGTGGCATCGGACCGCGCAGAGGGGGTGGACCAGGTGGCGCGCCAGGTGGGCGCTGAGGATTCGACGAGAACATGAACTGCGGCGGCGGCTGCGGCTGGCCGGCGCTGGATGTCGACGTGGCGGTAGTGAGGGTGGGCGGCGGCATGGAGTAGACGGGCCCGCCGGGACCGTGCTGCTGCTGCTGCTGCTGTTGTACTGAGGGCGGCATGTGCTGCATTGACGATGGCCCGCTCGTGAACGGCGGAGGGGCGAAGGGCGGAGGCGGCGCGGACGATCGAGGATTGAAGAAAGGCGGCGGCTGAGGAGGACCGGAGGATGACATGCCACCGCCGCCGCCCATGAACGGAGGCGGCGGTCCCGTCGGCGCGTTGTTCGGAGTGGCGTGGGACCTGTCAAAGGCGTGGACGTTCCCAACGGGACGCAATTATTGCCATTGAAAATGTGCTTACATGCCAAAGAGCGACGGAATTACGCCGCCGTTCTTCTGCCGATTGTCCATTTCCTCTTGCGTTTTCATCACGCTCAGCTCGTTCGTTTCTTTCAAGTAGAGATCACGTAGCTCGCTGCAACGTAATAAAGCGATATTAAACGAAACAGTAAAAAATGAAACGGCAGACTGCCCAATTGAAAAAGAAGTAAAAATTGATTGATAGGACTGCATTTTCAAAGAAACAGTTTTCAGAACCTACTTCAACTGAGTGGCTCGCAAGCCGAACAGTCGACTGTGTTCCCGTTCAATCGATTGAAGAGAGAACACGAGTCGCTTCAGATCGGCAGCCGACAGTCGCGTTATTTCATCGTTACTGTAGGTCAGCACAGAATCCGATCGCTAAAGAAACATTATTTTGTAACAAAACGCGTCAAGAGACATTCAATCGCGTACAGAAGCGCCGTCATCAGATCCTGAAACAAGTTCGGTTGGCAATGATTGAGTAAAAAGTAGGAGATACTCACCAGCAGAACCAGCCAGACTGAGGATCTTCTGCTCAATATTGAGCCCGGGAGGCGACGGCGAAGCGGACGGTCGGCGACGGTCGAAGCGATCGCCTCGCCGATGTTTGTCGCGCTGCCGTCTGCGATCGCGAGCGAATGACGGTGGCGACTGTGACCGCCTACAATGACAATTCAACTGCTTCAAATGAATTATGGAACGAAATAACAATCATCGACTTGATTTCAACTGATTGGGAAACATTGCCACAGTGAATTAGTAAGAGTACGCAGCCTACACCTGGCCAAGATAACCTTGACGGTGAGGCGACGTCGTAATACTGATGGTCCCGGTGGTCGCGAGTAGAAGCAACTGACTGCCGTGTTTTAAAGTCGTTCTGGTTCACTTCAGTTGTAAATACCGAATGGTGACACGCTAAGGGATATCAGCGCTTTGTGCTTTTCCACCCAACCGCAAAATTGTAGTTGACGCTAATGTCAACCGGAAAGGTTATCTTGGCCAGGGTTTAAGATATATAAAGGGGAAATAATAATCCTAAAATCCGGTACATACCTGTCGTATTGTTGGTAAGGGCGTTCGGTTTGCAGATCGGCGACCCGTCTGCCTTGCTCAGCGTGCACCGGTCGGCCAGTGGGCGGCGATACTGGGCGGTCCCAATCATTCATATTCCTTCGTTTCGAAGACTTTTGTTCGTACATGGGCGCTGGAGGAGGCGTCGTCCGCCGCCGCTCTTCCTGTTGGGTGACTGGCATCGAGTAGGGGTTCTTGCCGGCGCCGAACTTCATCGACTTCAGCTTCTCGAGAGCGTTCATCTTGCGCGCCAGCGGCGTCGCACTTTCCTGGAACGACTGCCGACCGCCGACTTCGTCGGTCCCGTCGTTCTCAGCCGTCCTCGTCGCGCCCACCGACGAATCGTCATCGCTGTCATCAACGATCTCTCCATCGTCGTCGTCGACGGTCATCTGTTCGGCCGTCGGGGCCAGGGATTCGGTTCCGACGGCCGATGAGCCGCCGCCGGTGGATTCGGAGGTGGTCGGACCGTCGACATAGAATCGGTCCGACTCGATCTCCGTTTCCATTTACCCTGGAAAATACGCGAGCGTCATTGCCAGACACAGAATTGATGGGGCTGAGCTGAGAGACGAGCCTATCAAACACCCTAAGGCGCGATCACTTTCGTCAAACCGCTTTTTTGCTAGCCGAGGAACTCGCGTGCAACGCTATCATGGCGGAATTCGACTAATCACATTTGCCTAACCAATCATTCCGACATTCTTTCATTCATTTACAACATTACCGTACCGTTGAAGTGCCTAAAATCCGAGTAAGTAAAGCAGTCAATCCATTTGATTATTTCAATCATGGAAGATAAAGCCTACTTCGTCCCTCTCCGTCTTCGGGCGCCCTGAAGACTAGGAAGAACTACTGATGCGAGGTGCGTGAAATCATGAAATACCGCCGCAGGCAAAACGGTCGAACAAAAATGTGATTAAAAAGTTAAAAAGTACACGATGCATCTGATAGCATTTGTGGTGAAACAAACCAGTACCGGCTGTCTGGAGGGTCGCGCGCGTAATCGCTCGCTCGATCGACGGCTCTATGATCGGCTCGGCTGCCAACAACCGACGCTTCTCCTGAGCTCTGCTGGGGGAGGAGGAAGGATAATAGGGCGCGAATTCGGGGGGCCAAATCGAGCAGAAGGAAACTTTGAATTGATGAGAGTAGGATGCTGGGCTCGAAGCAGCCGAGACGAAGCGGATATAAAGGCGGGCTTTTCTTTCCGCGTGGGTGGTCGCAGTTCGAGATGGCGGAGGGCGCAGCAGATGTCGAGGTTCGGTTGCCTGCCCGGGGTCTCCTAGCTCGACCCGCAGAACATCGAACGACCACAGCAGAGCACTCACTCGACGATCTCCTATGATCAGGCAACGCTTGGAATGGTTTCGCCGTAGTACAACTCGACGGCCGGTCGGTTCCCATTGAAAACTCACCGCTGCAGCTCACTTCTATCGGCCGCGTACCACAGAATTGCGCGAAATCGATCGGACACAAACCGTCGAAAACAAAGTGATGCGATGCCTTCTAGTTAGAAACTTTGGAGTTTGCTGCCGTCGCGCCATCCCCCTCTGCCGCCTGCCGTGCGCGCGGGCATATCACCGCGCGACTTTCTTTCGGAATTCGGTTCGTCGCTTGAGCTCGGTGATGCGTGAAAGTTAGTCGGCAATTGCGCAATTAAATATCGGCGAATAGCGCCAGTTAGTCGCAATAAAATAGGTCGCCTTGTGTTCTTGTTTCAGTTCGTTTGCATGTTGTATTTCAGTGATTTCGTCATAATATCTACCGTTACTTACTGTCAACGGATCTTAATAAGAACCGATGAACTTAGATTGAAGCATGAATACGACTCGATGAAAACGGATAATTGACTGCGTTGTTCTTTCAACCGCCAAGCGACATGTTTGCTGCCCCCGTCCGTCAATCACGT
>JAQGAX010001488.1:0-11011 GCA_034698105.1 Plectus exinocaudatus | reverse complement strand
CGATGAACATCGTAACATTCACCAATTGCCTGAATGCCACAAATACGTTCTGTTGTAGTTACACAGTAAACGGCTGACTTGTTCAACTTACTTAGCGGCGTATCCATGCCTATTGATCCACGGAGGCCCAAACTCAACAGCTGCTCGCATCACGTTCGCATAATCGACCGCCTCTCTATCCTTTCTGCAATGATTACAAGTATATTCATGTCCATAAACAGAAAAGCGAGGGGGTTCCGTGCCTGGAGCAGACGTAATTGGCGGCGTATACCAGTATTCGCATGCAATAAAGGCATATTGCGCAGATGACCAACAGGAGTACCAATCCTAGCTGGAAAACAACAATTCGATGATCGTTAAAATTACAAAAAGTCAGAACTAGTCGATAGCTCGAAGTCTTCAACCGTCAATCGCTTTGCAACACAGTAATAATCAGTCGCATTGAACCATTCTTTAAAAAAGTGACTTCAGTGAATTTATATCAAAACTTCTTGGCTTAGATTGCAAGTCAATTTGCGATCATATCTACATGGCAGCAATGGCAACACTTACCCACAAGCCGGAGTGCTTGAAGGCGAGAGGTAAGGAGAGCATGCCAGTGCCCATCATGGCCTTCATCATGTGGATGAGCGCCTTCTCGGGACTGAGCGAGTGCTCGTTATGCGGACGGTCGTCGAAGTGGATGGACCGGACGAGCGGCGTGTTCTCGTCCTCATCGCTGTGCACCGGTGGAGAGTGCAGAATCGGACTGTATCTGTCCTCCGTTGGGTTGATGCGCGACATTTCTTCTGATTATCCTACCGTTTAACAGCGAGCAACATGCTGCAGTAAAAAGAACGTTAAGTCAATCGCGGGTCGGGCGACTGCGCCATACGTGATTCACATATCGAGTCGACCGACCGCCCACTGTTCTAAGAACCATCGCGATTGAAGATTCAGCGATTCTATCGTGAATCATGTAGGCTACGATTTCCCTATACAACACAAAAGAAGGAGAAGGATTCATTTTCAGCATAATTCCTCTCGAGTCGGCGGACGGTTCGAGTTGGACAGAGAACAACGATTCGATTCGTCGTTTCGTTTCGAAAAAACGGTTTCGGCAAATTTCGACTCGACGGACCTACGACTCACGCAACTACTAAATATCGTATACTGCGTACGGTAATGTAAACTTGGCGGGACACAAAAACAATTAGTTATACATTGTGGGTCATGACTCATGAGCAATGTCACGACTGAAATGCAAGCCATTTTCTTTCTTTTAGCGCGTCCAACATCACGATCGGCTCTCATTTTGCATTTGTATGACTATAATGTATTTTTATTTATAGCTATGCAAACTATCATACGTGTAACTAGAGCACTTGGCGACTGGTACAACAGTTCAATGAAACAAAAATACGGTTGTCAAACGTTCTTGGCAATAAAAGTTGTTATGACTGTCATTTTCTTGTCTTACTAAACCGGGTCAGCTTTTCCTCCGAATGCCTTGACAATCTCAGCCACAGAAGCATATGTACCCGTGAAAAATCCGATCAGAGCAAACAGTAGTAGAAATATGTTCTGGGCCCATGCCCGAAATGTGAGTTGCCTTTTTGCGTACGAAACCAATAAATCGAGCACTGGCGGAAACATGAGCGCCAAAGCGGATCCGGCAAAAGCTCCGACAAGCGAGATAAACAGTGCCAAATGTGGAATCAACTCAGCAAGAGCACCTGGAACATTGGGATGACCATAGTAGCCAGAGGATCTAGGGGCCCCAGGGGGTTAAAATACCTGTAACCAGGGGGGTCTGAGTCTGACCCCTGGCCTGGCCTACCCCCCCCCCAGCGGCACCGGAAAAAACATTTTGACCTTTTTTGAATTCCAGCCGAAATCCCGAAACGAAGTACCGTAACGCCTACCCCTTGCTTCGAACAACCGTTACTGGTATAATCCAGTTATGTATTATGCCCTTGGGCTCGGTAAGAGGGGTCCTGACCTTTCGCGTTTTCGTGGGGCAAAAATAACCCCAAGAAATGAGACTCACACGTAAGTAGGACCAATCCAAAGCGAGAACCATAGACATAATAAATCTGCTTTTCAATGTGAACCTTTCTACTAATCCATTTTTCGACTCGTTCTATTGGAGCGTAGAACTGAATCGGGTAAGAGACCATGACGCAAAAGACGAACATTAATTTTATAACCTGATAGAACCTGAACAATTTTATGAGATTCACGATTCAAGGACGAAAATTAAAGTCTTGCCCTGATGCAGGAAGATTTAGAGTTACGGTATCCAAAATGTCGTCACCGAACTTTAGGTAGCCAAAGAAGCCAACTCCTTGGAAAAGAATCAAAGTCAGCCAACATGCCGTGTTCAAAACCCCGGTTGCAGAAATAAAATATTTCGGTTGATCCATGCTATTCTCGATAGGTAAAATCTGCAAAGTTCTTGTTTAGAAAGAATAGCAAATCAAGGCGCCGGATATTAGAGTAGTAATTTTTGAATCGAGTTGGAGAGTAGACAGCCGATTTCAAGCAATCGTTCTCGTTGTCAACAGCACCAGAAACCTGCAGGCATTCTTTCACTGTTAATTATTATCAGTTATGAACTAGCAAGCATGTGTCCCTATTCACAAGCTAATGGAAAGCTTTAGAAAATACGAGAAAATTTGCTGATGGGTCAAACGTACAATAGCAACTCCTTCGAAAGCAAAAATAACTGTTCCAAAAAACAGCGGCATTTCCTCCCAATTGCCGACCGCCGGCAACGATGAACGGGGCTGCGGGTCAATGATCAAATAGCCAGCAATGAAGACCACCCCGATGACGTAGACCACGTTGCTCAGCAAAGCCAAGAACGCCAGCTCACTCAAGTGGCGAATGCTGCACAGCGCCAGAATCGGGATCAGCAGCAGCGCAATCCAGCCCGCTTGTGAAATTCGAATATAACTTGTTACGTCGAAGAACTACAATGCAAATTAAAGAATATGTTGCGAATCGATTTAGTTATTCAGCTCAGCCAATACGACCGCCAGAAAGCTGAACTCACTTTGTGAGTAACAAAAAGTTCTACTCAGCGCTTTCAACACTCACTATTCATAAAAAATATTGCCGAAGTGAACAGTAATGAATAAAGGCGTTCAGTACCGGGTTTTCTCGTAAATATGCCCCTCCAAAAATACGCTCATGGGTGTCTGTATTTACGTAATTGAGCCCGCTAGGCTTATTTTCGAAGTGATTTTCCGAAAATGCGACCTCCGCCCCACTATGTACGGTAAGATTTGTAAGACACAAGTGCTCGTAAGAAGAGAAAACAGTGGAAAAACACTCTTTGTAAATACGCCCGGGGCTTATTTACGCGAAAATCCGATACCTGACGAAGATTGTCGGCCATGAAAACAAAGTAGACGCAGCAAATGCCCAACTGATTGATGAACATAATGGAATTAACCATCTGCCTAAAGGAGGAACGTTCACGCGACATTATAGTTCAAAGACTCTCACTTAGCCGCATATCCATGTCGAGAGAGCCAAGAAGGCCCCAATTCAACTGCAGATCTCATTGCGTTTGCATAGTCCACGGACTCACGTCCAGTTCTGCAAAGAAAGCCATGAATCTCTACAGCGTGCAGAGCTCCACCAAAATTTTTTAAAACATCTGTAAATTCTGAGCAAAATTTGCACAGTACGTGCGAACATATCCAATATTTAAATTGCAAAATACATATTGTGCAAGATAGATGAATGCAAAATTTCAGATATTTTTCGAATGGAAGAATGAATAAGAAGAATGCCTAGGATACTTTTAGTATCTAAATGAACTTTGACAATAAACGAACCTCGTGCAAATATAGTTTGCGGCCGAAACAACCTGCCGCATGCAAAAGAGAGATATTGAGCAGATGACTATGAGCAATCCAAACCCCATCTGAAAGTAATTTTAATTAAATGAGAAATGCAAGAAAATTGCATACCCACAATCCGGCGTGTTTGAATGCGAGTGGCAGAGACAGAAGGCCGGTGCCCATCATCCCTTTCATAAGATGAATGAGCGCCTTCTCGGGACTGAGTGAGTGCGGCGTTTTCACCCGATCTTGAAATGCTAGCGTGTGGATCAGTGGTGGACTGATTGCTTCTTCGTCGCTGTATTCATCGAGCAGGTTCTGTTCCGATGTATACTCGTGATTATCATCTTCATCGTTTCTGTGCGCCATTTTGCAGCGCTCCTTTGTTTTCAAAAACCCTAAATGATTGTGTATCAAACAAAGAAACGAAACACGAAATATTAGTAGCTAGGTAAGACTAGTTCTTCTCCCTCTTGTCTCTTATTAAAATTCGATTCTTAAAGAATCGTCGCCCTGAGATAGATATACTGCATGAAATAAATCCTCGATTATAAAGCTACTTCTCCTTTCGGTTAAGAAGTTTCATGACAAAAACGTTCTATTATAATTTATGCGAGCTTTACGAACATGCAACCATTGGCATCGAAACAAAACGACAATAATTCTATTCGTCGAGAGTTCCTTTACAATATACCGCAGCGAATTATTGCGCGCGACTTTACTCGTCAGTATAAAAAGCCGATTCTTCATAGTATGACAGAACGCATGCAAAGTGAGCAGCTCTTACAACCGAAAACCGAAACTGAGCGAGAGTACGTTAACTGCTAACTTTGCTGCCGATAAAGGCAGTCTGCGTTTGTACTCTTCGTTCAGTAATCTATGCTCGACGGTACATTATGTTCTGATCAAACTACAACTCAGTCGATCCTTCAATAATTTTCATTTCAGCCGGAAAAATTGCTCACCTCATTTCACTCGATTGTTGTTGTGAGGCTCTCGTTGACAAGACGCTTGTCGCTCTTGTTAACCACCTGCTACTCCTGCTACTCGCTCAACACACTGCAAGCTGTTCACAGCTAAATGTGTTTCCAGTAGTTGCAATTGCAACATACTGAAGTAGTTATCTAATTTTATTGTGCTAAGTGTTTGCTCATCAAATGAGGGCATTGGTTTACGAATCATTCCCTTGGTTGCGACAGATTCAGCTGTCTAACAGAAACGTCAACGCTTCGTACCGGTCGTGTTTGTCCGACTCAGCGATGATCAGACAACAAAAGCCTCGATGACGCCATATTTTTCACCTTTTAGCACTGTCGCATTATAGAATATTTGACTGCGCCAACTGAAACGGGTACAAAAAAACATCCGGAAGTGAGTCGATATCAACAGAATAGAGCAAAAGAGTGATTCTCCCCGGCCGGGAATTGAACCCGGGTCTCGCACGTGACAGGCGCGGATACTAACCACTATACTACCGAGGAACTGGGATCAAAACGTTACAATTGAGTAACATCGGCTGGCGCTTTACTGACAACATTTAAACATACATTTGCGCTGAAGAACTATACAAGTCCGACAAAATTCAGATGGTTTCAGATTGTAATTAGGTACGATAAGGTTTCCAATACATTTTCAATGAGGAAATGAACTTTGTCAACTTCAAATTGTAGTTGCGAACGACAAGATTTCGTATAAAATTGCACTGAGAACAGTATTTGTTCGATAAAGTTTACAGGTACTACCTCATCGTCTTCGAAATCTTGTCGTAAGTGACTAACTACAATCTGAAACCGACAAAGTTCACTTCCTCATCTCAGTAGCCTAGGAAATCCTGTCGTTCGTGACTAAAATTTGAGGCCGTCTCTTTGTGCAGTCCATCGAAGATTGACCGTGAGAACGACTGATTGGATTGGATTTGAGTGAAAGCAGTTGCCGATTGCAAATATGAATGGGTGCATCGATATAATTGGAAAACACCTGCAAGCGCTTCACTGCCAACAATTCCAAAATAATTATACGGAAAACATGAACTTCATCGCACGTGACTAATCATTGAAGCCGTCTCATTGTGCGGGCGAACATTGATCGCGAAAACGGTGTTCACTTGATTGGATTTGCGTGTCAGCAATTCACGAATGCAACCGCGAATGGTCGCATTGAAAACGAGATAAACAACTGGATTGAAGGTGAAATTGAAGGCGATCGCAAAGCAGATCATGTAATACAGATCAAAGTTGTTGTACTTTTCCGCGAGCCATGGAATGATGTACCAGGACAGCTCGAGACTGATGTAAAACATGAGGATGATGGCAAACTGCCAGCAGAGTCGCATGTCCATGCCGAAGTTCTGTCCTTGCGCCCTCATCTCCTTACCGTAAACCAGCAGATTGAAAACCGTCACCGAATAAAGCAGCGTAGGGCCGATCATAGCTGTTGCAGTGATGACAAACTCCGACTCGCAGTTCGCTTCGCCCGTCGGCGTGTCATAAACGACGAGCACAGAATCGGGCGACCAAATCAGCGGCGAGCAAACAAACGCGTACGTGGTGCAGTAGGCTACTGTAAGCATCCAGCTCACACCAATGTAAATTAAGGTATATCGCGGCCCGCACCATTTGGCGAACTTTGTGGGGAACACGATGGCCGTGAAACGATTGGCGGACATGAGTATCATGTGAAAGGATGATCCGGCCCAGGACAAATGATTGAAATACCCGATGAAGTAGTGAGAATATGGGACCAATAGTTGAACGTCGAATATTGCTTCAAGATTTCCGAACACGTAGGGCAGACAGGTCAGCAGATCGGAAATTGCCAGACTGATGATGAGAAGCATTCCGGGATTCCTTCGCCAGTCTTTCACTTTCGAAACAATTCCGACAACTGTCAGTATGTGAAGGACGGAGCCAGCGATATAAATTATCAGCCAGCTCGCTAATGCGAGATTCCAAAGAAGCGTTATCATATTATCACTAGCCTAAACTTCATGATATATTATCGTATTTTCTATATTAGTTAAGCACCCCTCTAATGCGTCAGGGTAAGAACGAAATTATGTGTTAATTGCACGTATCAACGTTAAAGAATCGTTTGCTCCTTTCACTTCGCAATTTTTTTGGAAACCTTCTCGAATATAGTTTTAAAGAGCTTGAATCTTTTTGCCGTTAGTCAAATTTTCATGCGAACAAAAATAGTATGGCATGCTTTACAATTAGAGTAAATATGGTATCCTGAAATGAATGGAATCGCCTTGGGAGGGTCAAGCGCCGTCTGGACTTCCGGCTTTCTTGAGATGGCAATGGGGAAACTGAACCAGAATGTTGCCCTCTTGCCACAATATTAACTGGCTTATCAAGCACGCCTTTTAGCTAAATGACCAGAAACGGTTCGATCGGTGATCATATACAAAAACAAATTACAACTACGCACGCAAGGCAATGAAATTAATTTTACCCTGGAGAAGAACAAAAGAAGGATCACTTTGCGATTAGCTGAAAATTATGGTACCGGTGAGTTTTATTGCGCTCAATGAAAAGCAACACGAGATCTATCGTGGTCAAGGAAATAACATTGCATTTTCGGCGAGTAATGAAGTCAGCAATTGATATACGAAAATTTTGCAAAGGCGACAAATTGAAATACTTGCCCTCGCTACATGTCTTTAAAGCGAGTTCGTTATAGGAAGACAGTGAAGGCTCTTTTATTTTCAAACAATAGTCTCGGAGATGAATGTGTGAACGTTTAGAGTAATTTTTCAGAAGAAATGCAGGCAAAAGGAAGCGTCTTCGGTAGAGATTCGTACGAAGAAACTAAACTTTATCCCATTAGTACATGGCCAACGGCTACTGAATGAAGCCTATTTGGGACGTTTGAACATTGATCGAGAGAACCGTGACCAGTGGTCAAATTGGACTTGCGTATGAGCGAATGAAGGATCGCATCGCTAAAACTGAAAAAACACGTGCTAGCACTTTACTGACGACAACTCCCACACAGTTATACAGAGAAACTGATTTTTGTCATATGCGTTCATCAGTTACTCAATGATACTACTCAAAACTCTTTGCGATGATCGAACATTGATCGCGAAAACGGTGTTGACTTGATTGGACTTGCGCGAGAGCAGTTGGTGAATGCAACCACGAATGGTCGTGTTGAAAACGAGATAGACAACTGGATTGAAGGTGAAATCGAAGGCGATCGCATAGCAGATCAAATAGTACAGATCAAAGTTGTTATACTCTTCCGCAAGCCATGGAACGAAGTACCAGGACAGCTCGAGACTGATGTAAAACATGAGGATGATGGCAAACTGCCAGCAGAGACGCATGTCCACGCTGACGTTTTGCCCTTGTTCTCGCATCTGCCTACCATAGAGCAGCAGATTGACAACGGTCACCGAATAAAGCAGTGTAGGACCGATCATAGCTGTCGCGGTGATGACAAACTCCGACTCGCAGTTCGCTTCGCCCGTCGGCGTGTCATAAACAACGAGCACAGAATCGGGCGACCAAATCAGCGGCGAGCAAACGAAAGCATACGTGGTGCAGTAGGCTACTGTAAGCACCCAGCTCACACCAATGTAAATTAAGGTATATCGCGGTCCGCACCATTTGGCGAAGTTTGTGGGGAACACGATGGCAGTGAAACGATTGGCGGACATGAGTATCATGTGAAACGATGATCCGGCCCAAGACAAGTGATTGAAATACCCGATGAAGTAGTGAGAATATGGAACTAATAGTTGAACGTCGAATATTGCTTCAAGATTTCCGAACACGTAGGGCAGACAGGTGAGCAGATCGGAAATTGCCAGACTGATGATGAGAAGCATTCCGGGATTCCTTCGCCAGTCTTTCACTTTCGAAACAATTCCGACAATTGTCAGTATGTGAAGGACGGAGCCAGCGACGTAAATTATCAGCCAGCTCGCTAATGCGAGATACCAAACAAGCGTTAGCATGATATCACGCACCAAAACTTCTTGGTATATTACCGTGTTCTCTCTATAAGTACTGCACCTCCACTCAGAAACAATTGTTGCTGTCTTAGCAAGTACGCCTTTTAGCCAGATGACAAGAAAACTGTTCGCACGGTGACAACAAAGAGGATATCACAAATAAGCGATGCGAAAGAAGTGGACCTGTTCTTTTCTCACTCACATTTACATAAGAATGGTTGTTCACGTGAGTCGTGCTAATAATTGCAAGCCGTTTAATTGAAAATCAGTGCATAAATTGAGATCTGTCGCTCTCACTCAGTTCGCTTCTTTCAGATTCCCACAATCGTCCACGTGTAATGCACAAAACACCCATACGTTATGACGTTATGAGGTGAACGGGGGGAATTCCTCGTCTTTTTGATTTCTCCCTCCCTTAAGTTTTGAGGTTAGAATATGTTCCTCTAATATGGTCCTGTAATATGGTCCTCTAATTGCAAAATTTGTGATTTGTGATTTGAGAAATTCATGAGGCAAGCGGGCGCTAGGGGAATGGAGAGAAAATCCCCATCTTCTGAATTCCCCGTCTTTCGGATTTCCACACCAACTTTTGATTTATGGCGCCGCACCTGTTAAGGCCTAAAGGCGCCAAAGAAAATTAAACACATCTTTGTAGCCGAATATATTTCAATTTACACTAACAATTTGCTTAGTCCTTTGCCTATTATTTTTATTTAACTGTAATACTCGCACGTGTTTGTTTTGGTGGCAGTCCCACACGCCCTGTTCTCATACCTCCCTTCGTTTTGGTTTCTTTAGTCAGTGATGTCATATGTGGTTTTTCTATTTTTGTTGTGTATGGTATGCCCCTCGAACCGGTTGCAAGCGGTGATCACTTTCGACATGACCGCCAATCTTGATGAAAAATGTCGCTGACAGCCAGCAAAAGAACAAAACCGGTTCTCGCGCTCAAAAAGAAAACGCTCTCCTGCATTCCATCGGTGTTTTAGATCTTACTACTTTCTCGTATATGGGCAATCAAGAGTGCAGTAAATTTTATTGAATTGCTCGCCGAGACTATCCCGGCAATTAGGAAGTAGCTTGAGCGACTCTAGGCCAATATTTGATCTAAGATATTTAGCCTAAAATTTGCAAAACGCCAATACGTCAACACCTCAAAACATACAGAAGACAATTCGGAATTTTGCGCTACTTTAGATGATCGGAACTGAAAATATATTGAATGTCGATTCGACTGGATGTCATGAACAGATAATAAGCGAAAAAACAAAACCAGGAACCGAACGCGTCATCGGCTGACGGATGTACATGTGTACGTACTAAGGTATGACGGAATGCACGTAGATAACATTCTTTCTTAGGAATCTGCACAAACAAACAAAAAGGCGTCGTTCACAACATAACTTGCAAAAAAGGCAAGCACGAAAACATATCAATCATAAGAGTTGTGATGACTAATACTCTTATGGGCGCATTGATGTTTCGCTAACGTTTCATTGACGTTTCTCCTTGTTAATAAGTGTGTCTCTGCCGATAAATCAAACTCACGCCGACACGGTAATGATTGCGCACACAATATCTTTCCATTCAATCGCAGTTGTTCTTTACGAATCAAACCATTCGACAATGAGTTGAATGTCGTTCTTGTCGTCCAACGAAAACAAATCCCCATCAATGTCGTCTGACGGAACAGCCCGGCCCGATCTCTTTGTTCTCGAAAACGCGCGTGTCTCTTATTTTTCCAGTTTCAACATTTGCATAACGAATGTGAAAACAGGGTTTTTGTCTTTTTTTGGCGCACAGTGATCGTGGTGATCGGATGCGCGCGCCTCGTCCCGTATGAGTAGACAACTGATGTCTTTGTTAGTCTCAGTCGATTGACAGTCCGTAATGCCGCATTATTTCCGGCGGATTCCGCTCAAACAAAAAGCAGCCGGCAATAAACGACATTGTTTTTCTGCAGCGGGCAACCTACTCCGAAACGTCGGCGAACTGGCTTATGAATGACAAAAATACTTTCTGCCGACAGACAAAAAATGGACACTTTGCGTGATGTCATTAATTTTTCCAACAGTTCACAAATTACATGACTAAAAGTGTTGAAGTGTAACAAAAAAGAAATCCGCATAGATGCGAAACTTGAAAAATTCGGTTGGGTCATCATGGGATGCAATAGTGGTCAAAGCGAATTCATCTGTGCACTGTCGCGCATGAAAGG
>JAQGAX010001487.1:0-11012 GCA_034698105.1 Plectus exinocaudatus | reverse complement strand
AAAGTCATCGAATTGAACAATTCTTTTTTCAGAAAAATTCTCAAGACTTCGAGAAATACACTGTAAATTTTCAGCAAGATCGGTTGAAGTGTTGCAAAATTATTCAAAAAATAAATCGTACAGTTACTTTCCACCCACACTGTATCATCAGGGAGTATGACCATAGGTGTAACCAGGGGGGGTCGGACGCCCCTCTGGCCTACCCCCTCCCCCACTCACCGTTAAAAGAAAGTTTCGCCACGTAGTGGCAAAAAAAATTAGGCAATTTTGAAATTCGCGGCGAAATCCCGACACGAAGGTACCATACCCTCCCCCTGAGAAGGTCCAGACCAGACCTGGGGTGGGGGGTTGCGCAACCCCCTCCCAGCCTCCAAAGGGGGCCCACTTCTGGTGCAGACCCCCTGGCCTCGGACACCGGCTACACCTTTGAATATGATCCGATTAGTCCGACATTGAACCGTTGGGTCCACCTGGGTCCGTTAGGTCCAAGCGTTTTATTGTTTGTATTTGGGAGGTGTTTCTGTTAAGCTTCGGTGTTTTGGTTTCACGTAACATAGAAATTTGATTTCATTGAATATTGCAACCCTGGGTGGTCCAAAGGTACACAAGGAGAAGTTTTCTATAGTCGCTGGATTATTCAGTCGTTCCCTTTCATGCGATCAATTGAACACGACGATACGGATACACGTGGCTATTTTCACTGCAGCTGAAAAATGATTTTTGTATGCGTCAATTTTTGTATGCGAACGTCAAAGTAGACTGCTTCTACATATTATTCGCATTATAGATCATAATAACTTGGGAATACACAGCGATGATAGATAGTATAATACCAAAAACAAAACATGATTATGAGAAGAAATGAAAAACCCGCAAAAAATTTCATCAAGCGCACAGCCAAGAGCAAATGAGATCGCCAATGAATATTGCGTGGGAAGAACAAAGAAGACATTTGCAAGGCGACGCGAAGCGCATAGAACACGACCGACAAACAAGCACAAGCTCATCGAGTACTATTTGCGATGTTGGCTCATTAAATTCCCGCGTTGGAGTAATTTATTGTTTCGGGCAGCTATAATAATTTTGCGATTGAAAGTTATGGTTAATTTCTTTTAATTTTACAAGTAATTCTGCCATAAATCTTCATTACTTCGGAATTTTTAATGTACCACAGTGCATTCCACATGGAAACGGATCGGTGGAGCATTCCAGTGTCTGGCCGAACTGCGATTGGCCGACTCGGACTTGCACCAGGAGACATTTGTCGGATCAGCCTGGCAAACTCGGCCGGCGGCTTGGGACTCAATCTAGTGCTTTAGTATGACAGATCGCCGATAAAAGTAGGAGCGGAGGCTTTAAATTTCTATCATGCTTACCTAAGCTTAAAATACATTCTGTACGTAAATAAATAAACTATTGACCCAATAAACGCAAACAGCTACGTCGGCAATAAAGATTATGCTCTCATTCATACTGGTGGGTATATTTCCTCATCATCGACGTCGTCATGTTCTTCGTCATCCTGCTCTTCGTCATCCTGTTCTTCGTCATCCTGTTCTTCGTCATCCTGTTCTTCGTCATCCGGTTCTTCGCCATCCGCTTCGACGTTTTCCACATCATCCTGACTGCCTGCTTCATCGTATTGGTCACTTGAATGTCTGAAAAGCAACATTGATATTGAAAATCGATCGTGGAAGGTTGGCGCGTTGCAGTAACTATTGGGGAGAAGCTTACTTTAGGGCGGATCAATACGCATCCAAGAATCTATCATTCATTATTTAGAGTATTGCTTCTGACGTTGAGGACTAAAAGAGCCAGGCCTTTGAAAATCAAAATTTTGGCGGAGCAAATGGCCTCAGAATGCGTAAATTTTAACAATCGATCCGTAGCCGGCCCAACTCCGTCGATTTTTTCAGCTCCAGCAAGTATTCACGCTCGGTCTAACCCCGAGCCTTATTAACAGTCTAAAATCGGTCCCGAGGTCTGGATTTAGTTTCAATAGAGACGATATGCATATATACTGTATGTACCATCATAATGCATAAACCGTTATCGATGAGAATCTAGCTGAATTGTGACGTAAAGCGGTATAGTCCATGTCAAAAAAATCATGTGTTGTCTACTCTGAAACTATTTATGCGGCCAGTGAAATGGCCATCAGAGTATATTGGGCAATCAACCCTGGAACAGGCCTAGCCCCCTGCATAAAAGCAAAATAATAAAGATAGTATAATTGTATAAAAATTGTATAATAATAAAGTAAATTTGTGGACCAACCTAACATTTCGTTCCCCTTACAGCTAACGATTTTTACGTCTATTCACGCCCATATCTTAAGACGCGTTTTTTCTAAGCATCAAACTTCTGACGCTTTTTTTGGCACAATCTGCAAAAAGTTTTCAGATTGTGATGAAATTTGGTACCCTGGGGTACTTTAGTGTGAAAAACCTGAAAATGACGTCAGAATTTCGAAAAAATATTTTCCGTTCGAGACCTGGCGGGAAATTCAAATTTGAAAATACGGTCATACAGATGACACGAAAATTGATGTTTCTATATATTAATCGATAGAAAATGACGAGATGAGTCTGATGATGTACGCACTTTTGTAATTCGTTGCGGGACTCAAAAGTTAGGCGGGAAATAAGAAGTAGAATTTTTAAACTTTTCAATTTTTTGAATTTTCTGGAGCTCAAAGTTGGTGCACTCCAAATTTGCGATGAAAATGGGTTTATGAAAAAATAGGAAGATGCGATCAAAATCACTATTTCTATATACCATTCGATTGGAAATGATGAGAGGAATCCGAAACTGTGCACACTTTTGTAATTCGTTGCGAAACTCAAAAATTAAGTGGGGAAATAAGAGTTATAATTTTTTAACTTTTCATTTTTTGGAATTTTCCGGAAAAATTTGTTCACACATAACAACTTTTGATTCACTAGAATTCAAACGGTACCAAGCAAGCTATGAAATTCATTACATGACTGAACATCATTTTGAGCTCAAAATTGGTGCATGCCACATTTACCGCTACTTGCTCTGCTCTTCTGTGGTTTGTGAAGTTTGCGGCAGAACTTTTTCACATTTCATAAGTCAAAGTTATCTTAGGATTAATGCTCTAGTTCTGAGCTATCCAACGGTATCATAAAACCTATCGAACGTGCGCAAGAACGGGTGCCATTATCAGATGGAAGTTGTTTTGACATTGGTTACTAAACTGGATTTGATTGCCCTATTGAAGAATTCGTCTTTCTTTGGTAGCGGCTCTTATGTGGCTCATTTCCGATTCTAATAGTGGTCGATAAATTTGATGATACCATTGGATAGCTCAGAACTAGAGCATTAATCCCATAATAACTTTGACTTATGAAATGTGAATGTTTTATTGTAAACTTCACAAACCACAGAAGAGCGGAGCAAGTAGCGGTAAATATGGCATGCGCCAACTTCAGACTCAAAATGGAGTTCAGCCATGTAACGCGTTTCATAACTTTCTTGGTACCGTTTGATAGCCCAGCTTGAGGGCTTTAATTCTAGCGAATCAAAAGTTGTTATGTGTGAACAAATTTTTCCGGAAAATTCAAAAAAAATGAAAAGTTAAAAAATTATAACTCTTATTTCCCACTTAATTTTTGAGTTTTTGAGTTAATTTTTGAGTTCCGCAACGAATTACAAAAGTGTGCATAGTTTCGGATTCCTCTCATCATTTCCAATCGAATGGTATATAGAAATAGTGATTTTGATTGCATCTTCCTACTTTTCCATAAACCCATTTTCATCGCAAATTTGGAGTGCACCAACTTTGAGCTCAAAATGGTGTTCAGTCATGTAACGCCTTTCATAACTTTCTTGGTACCGTTTGATAGCCAAACGTTAGGGCTTTAATTCTGGCTAATCAAAAGTTGTAATGAGTGAACAAATGTTTCCAGAAAATTCAAAAAATTGAAAAAATTCTACTTCTTATTTCCCGCCTAACTTTTGAGTCCCGCAACGAATTACAAAAGTGCGTACATCATCAGACTCATCTCGTCATTTTCTATCGATTAATATATAGAAACATCAATTTTCGTGTCATCTGTATGACCGTATTTTCAAATTTGAATTTCCCGCCAGGTCTCGAACGGAAAATATTTTTTCGAAATTCTGACGTCATTTTCAGGTTTTTCACACTAAAGTACCCCAGGCTACCAAATTTCATCATAATCTGAAAACGTTTTGCAGATTGTGCCAAAAGAAGTTTGATGCTTAGAAAAAACGCGTCTTAACTGCTATTGATGTCTTCTCGTACTAAACGAGCCAAGCGGAGAAAACAGGAAACACTCACTCAGCGTCAGCGTCTGCGGCGTTTACAATCGGTTGAAGAAGCGCTTCGCGGTTTACTGTTACGGGGTTACGTCGCACGGAAGTAACGCAGGTCTTCTCCATTGCCGACTGAAATAAATTATTTCAGGCTATAGAAAAATGTACGAGAATCGGTATAACGAAATCAGAAAGCGCACAAAATATAAAAATAAAGATCAGAATTCAGGATAGTATAGTAAAAGTATAATCAGAGCGATAAGTCGACACAAGAAAATCTAATGTCAAAAACGACAACATCGATCTGGATACAAATAGAAACTTAAAATTTATGGATCTTAACAGACATTCACAGCTGTATAATAATTTCACAACCACAAAAGAAAAGAAAACGCACAAGAAAGTTGCGCATAGAGACGGAGAGCGAGTCGAGCAATTCGGCGTCGACAGTCAGAGCTTCGAGGTCAAAACGAATAATGTTCTCCTCGACCTGCTTTCGCGCTGCTTCTGAACACAGCGCACGCAGATGCACACCCCCGTAGGCATAGCATTTCATGGCTATCTAAACGATAAGCGAGCTATACTCTCCACCACAAGCTGAACGATATAAAATGATATTGAGATATTGAAAGCAGTAAGTAATTATTCCACACTTAACAAGAAGTCGATGGAATTAGTAACTGACAGAAATATGTCAGGAATATAGGCAGACATGGGCACCGGTTTGGGCTTGGGGGGTTATGGTCGACTGTATGGTTGGGTTATATAACCCCCCCCATAACCCTCACGCCCAAATCTGCATATAGACAATGAATAAAGGGTTGGCTAAGTAAAGAGTCGTCATGATGCTGTTTAGAAACAAATCGCCGAAATGTGAGAGTTGGCCAAATATTTCAGACTGGCTTTGGTTGGTAGTTGCAATTCTGCTATATAAGACCCAGCAGCTACAGCCAATCACACCAGAGCCAGCTGCTTGTTAGAGGGCAGCAGCATTCGGGCAGCGATACCGTCAATTCTTTAGGGCCGACAGTTCTGCTGGCGCCGGCCATTACGCATCACTGCCGCCAACTGTTTGATTACCGTATGCAATTTTAATTGATTTACTCGGGTAACTCTGCTGCCAGGGAGCGGTCCAGCAGGAGATGGTTAGTGAGCTATATCCAGGGGGAATCAATGTTTTGGCCACAATGGAGCGAGTACGATTTCGTCGTTCGACAATGTTAGTCAGCCAAAACGTGCCGTTGCAAAATTTATCAGCCATTTAGTTGAATGTTACAGCGTACTACGAATCAAGAGATTAAAACACAACATCATCAATATCGAATGCATTACAAGTTGACCGACCTGATTCAGATCAACGTCCGCTCCGAGCTTCATGACTCGAGTGTAGGAACGAAGTATAGCGCGCTGACCGTCAACGTCGGCTATGCCGATGAAAATTTCTCGCATACGACCGACGCGGCGCAGTTGTCCGTCTATCGCGTGAACAGTCGATGCCGAAGCGATGACGATTACGCAGCTTCGCAATCCGTTCATCAGTGACAGTAGCCGAGACACAAGGCGTCGCTTCAACTCGCCCTGAGTCTGTAATGAAATTTCATCACAAGCGTTTAATAATTTGAGCCAAACTTCAATAAACTCAACTATCTGACCGTGCATGTTACAAAGTGTAGGAAACCGTGCGCCGCGCATAAATAAAGCGCACTGCAAACTTGTGAATAAACAACACCCACGGTCAGATTACGGTAGTTTATGACTCTGGCTCAAATTTAGCGATGGATAGCCCAGCAAACTTATAAGTTCAAGTATCGCCTTTAATTGACAACTCACGTTTCGCATTCTGTATGTCTTTGATGCTCTTATTTATCTGATGTCAAGAAGACATTTATCGCTTCGTGTGGCACTTTAGGTAGCTTATTTGTTACCATCTTTATCTTCACCAATCAGAAGATTCCATATTACCAAAACAATTACGATGTGCTAAAACATGGCATCTCATTAATACTTTCGGTCGAATAGAACAGGAACAAACCAGCGTTTTAATATAGTTTTGTAAACGACAGATTTAATAAGACTTGCTCACTGGGATTGCTTTAACTCGTTTTAGTGTCCAAATGTCAATGTACATAATACGGAGCAACAATACCAAACCTTTCCGAGTTTTGGTGCTATCCAGTCGATTCCTCTTATAAACAAAACGGCCGGTGCATTCTTCTCACAAGTTTGGAACGCATGACTAAGAACAGTCAAAGAAGCATCGACCGTCGGAAAACTCATCAAGTCCACTCCTGAAACCAATGATTTCGATAAAAATAAGCAAGCTTTATACAACGATAAAAGATAAACCTGCACTGCACTGTACTGTTTCGATCGCACAACTGCACTGTTTCGATCACCTTATAATTATGAGAAGTTTAACAAGAAAATTATAGAGCAAATGATGCAAAACATTTGTTTTCGCCAAACTTGTCTAAACCACGCATAAATTTGCTTGCTTAATGACCAAATTTGGTATTTGGGAGGGATAATGTAGTATTAGAAGCTGTAACGCTATTTTAATAATTATGGCAGTCATCGAGCAGTCAAAATCTCTATGACGTCAGTAGTTGAATCGAAAAAAATTAAAAAGATGTGAACAAAGAAAACACACCATCAACTTGGAAGAAGAAGGCGCCAGTTTCGTTCGCCACGGAACGAGCGAGCAGCGACTTGCCACACCCTGAAGGTCCATGGAGAAAGATTCCACGCGGCGGCTAAAACCATTAAGTAGTTGAGAAAATGTAGGACTCATTATTTCAAAAACTTCCTTCGATTCAACGGCAATAATAAACGCAGTGAGCGCCTTACTAGATGTAAGAGCTGGCAGGGAAAATTAAAAAAATGGCTCACACTTCCGGGGTCGGCCATTTTATGTCCTTGAATACTGTATTTATTGTCAAGGACGCGCTCTAAGCTCGTATCAGGGAACGTAACGAACAGACCATTCACAATTAATGAGAAAGAGTCCTTAAAGTACAAGTTAAATATGTGTTACAGTATAGTATGGGATTCCTTAAAGTGGCTCTTACATCCGGAGTGTTCTAATATCGAGGGTCGGTCATATTTGTTCTAGTACTCTGTCACTCAGGCATCTTGAGCTTATATCAGGGGAAATAGCTATTCGAAGAACGAGAAAACCATTCTGAAACAATGGAAGGAAGATAGCAGGCATTGTTCCATTAAATTAGCCTACCAGACGCCACTCATTTATTCAGTCAAATGTCAGTGAGTCGATCTCAATTGGGCAGCGTTCTTACAAGCAGTTGGTATACTCTTACACCGGGGTCAAATGCGTGTTATGGTATAGCACGGGATTTATCAAAGTGGCTCTCACATTTGGGTTCGATTATATGGAATAGTTTCTCAGCAAGTAACCGGCAGCCAGCGGGTTCCGATCAGACCTGGGCAGTGGGGGGTCGCGAGGGGGGGGGTCGCAAAACGTTTTCGCCACGTAGTGGCGTAAAAAAAATTGAGGTTTACACTGGATACAATTGGATTTTTTGTTCTGGGGGGGTCGGACGGGGGGACGCCCCCCCCCCCCCAGCTGACCCCCCCTGACGCCGGAATGTGCCCAGGTCTGGGTCCGATAATTCAATGTAACAATATGTCGAATGTGTGCAATATACGATCTCTAATGCAAACGAAATTGTAAATGCGGTGCGTACCGGAATGCCAATGGCATTGAAGAGCTTTGCGTAACGCAATGGCCTCTCCACTATGTTCCTGATGTCAGTCAGCTGAGTACCAACACCGCCAAGCTCGTCGTAACTACCGCCGGTCGGTCTTTTTTGTTTATCCTGCAATAATAACACGCATCAAAAACCATATATTGAATCTCGAAGTGCAGAGCGCAATACCTCGTGTCTGACCGGTTTCCCTTCCCATTCAATCAGGGTAGTCGAAGCAACAATGCATGCCGGTGACGGATCAGTTTCTAATACCTGCGAACAAAATATTATCAAAACAGAATACTCTAATATTTATGCATAAATGGTAAATACTAAAAAGCACCAGGTACTTTATCGCACTTAATAGATATGTCTGATGCAGCGTATAAAATCACTGATCCTTCTATTTCCCCTTCCCTCGCGCAATAGAAATCGACACACTAAAATTCCTTCGCAAAACAATGTAGGCATTAAACGCAAAATTCATCTGCCGATTAAAAGGGACAGCGTTTTACCCGAAATGTAACGGTTCGCATGGCCCCATTGATCGTGAATTCGTCGCCCACATGTACCGGACGCTGACCGCCACTGAAGTAAGGTCGCAGGAAGACTTGGAATAGATTCCTGCAAAACTTAACGACTTCAAGTGCAATTGATGGTCAAGCATTTAGAAATACTGCTATAAAAACACTACATTCCAGAAAATTGAAAATCTCCTTTAACATTGCACCTTGAAACGTATAGTCCTGTTACGTTCAATAAGGCCCGTTTGCAAATTCCTCTTTTATCATAGTCATTATCGAGCAAACAAACCTTCATATCGAAAACTAATTTTGTATCCAACGAATGATGGTTTGCATATTAGATCCTACTTGTTCTTGGAGGTTTAAAAGGGTACAAAATCGATCAACTAGTGGATGATCAATATTTTTATGTGATCGAAAAGCAGTGTAACATGAATTCTTAATAAATATGGCACAACCAAATAATTCATAAATTTGGGAAATAACTTCATGCTGAATGAATTATACATACCCTGTTAATCCCCTAACGGAGTTGTCGATAGGAAGAATGTGCACTCGTACGCCGTAGGCGATATTCGGATTCGAGAAACGCATAACACTGCAAGATATTTTCATTTAGACATGCTTTAGTGATATTGCCGCTCGGCTGAATTGGATCATGTCGAAATGAATAAAATATCTATTTAAACCAGGTGGAGCCTTAGCCTTTAACCGTGAATAATAAGAACATGCAACCAAAGCAACGAATGAGAAACATACCCAACGACATCGCCAAGATGCACCCTCAGGTTGTTTCGGATAACACTATTCAATCGGATTTTACCAGCCGGACAATTTTCTTCCAAAATTGCTATGACAGCAGTCTCCTTTTGCTCGTTGCCTCGCAGAAGTAGAACCGGGCCAAATTCATTCTGGAGTCCGAGATCATCCCATCCAGCCTGAAACAAACGCGCAGTCGAATTTTCAGCCCATAGTCCTCCTTGGTACATCAGCTCAAGGAAAGAAACATGATTTGGACAATGAAAACTGATAGATAAATTGCTTCCATTGTGTTTCGGACACTGAACCGATATGCAAAAACATAATTTTTTGAATTCTCGACGTATTAACGCGCAAAGATTTGATAATAGACGTATGACGATACCAGTCAAAAAAGGATAGAAATCCGCACCCTACAAAGCCAAACAACAGAATTATCGCCACTTGCAGTCTTCTCGGCTCTGTCGTTGATGGTCGGCAAGTCCGCGCACAGGCGAACTCTGCGGAACTGTTCATTCCTTTGGTATTGCTCCCTGAAAATTGAACAATTCGATAAGGCGTCCGTTTTCAATTCGTTAATTTTAATATTATTATCAGTACTTTTAACGAAAAAGTACTTACTCCATTATTTGCCTTTGCTGCCGACGATAAATATAGTAGGTCCTGAATCCAATGGCACAGCCAACGCCCAGCCAAGCGACGCCGATCGTCACTTGCCGTTCTGATATACCCAACGATTCGAGAATTCGCGCCATTATTCACTCCTAAAAATCTCACAAACGAGTTGCAGTAACTGTTTTGGAAAGGGAGAAACTGTTTTGGCATGCCACACACTAAAAATAAACAATACTTCGATAGCTTTCGATAGCACACTTCGATAGGCCGCTGCATACCTTTCTGAGTTTGTCTGAGTTTCTGATCATCGGAAGATGCGAACGCAAGTTAGCTCGGAACGGAGCAGCAGACAAGCGTACTACCTAGTTTTTTTTGAGACAGTAAACGGTTCCAGAAATAAAAAAATCTTTCATTTCCGGTTCTCAAATAACGGCTCTTTTCTTGCGGTTCCGGTTTCGGTTCCGGACCATACTGGATATCAATCAAAGAGGTACTGTAGACACCCTCCATCGTCCTCAGGGATGGCGTGGCGGAGGGGCTCCCCTGGGGCTCTACTATTCAATTTACCTTAACTTGAGGCTGTATTCGAGAGTGGGGCATTATTTGAGAGTGAAATGTATTCGAATAAATACGGCAAATAGCTTTTCGTGCCGGGCGGTTAAGTCACCCTTCACCTTGTGGCCGCAATCTACCCTGAAATATGGGTTACTTTATCAAACTACTACAATTAAGGCCAATAAGCTTTCTAAAGGTTTCCACATTACCCCTGCTGTATTATGGCAAAATAATGTCAATACACGACACGTCCTCATCCAATTTGACATGGAGTGATAGCCAATTAAAAAACTTGTGTACAGGGTATGGTGGGAAGAGGACGATGGGGGGACGATAAGGGTAGAGGATGCGATTCCCCCCACTTTGAACTCATTCCACCCCTGTGGAACCTTCAGCTCACCTTTAAAATCCAATTTACCTGATTATTTCCACGAGTCTTTAATTGCCTCTCTGGGGCCTGTTTCACAAAACTGTTGAGAATTGAGAAATTGAGTCTCAATTCTGCATTGTCATCACTCAATTTCTCAACTTTCGGTTTCATAAAACTGTT